>JAOEHY010015392.1:0-19655 GCA_025447955.1 Psilopsiagon aurifrons
CACAGGGGGCTCAGCACCGCTGCCAGCCCCTCACCGAGCCCTTCAGCCCGCAGGGGCTGTGGGAGCAGGGAATGGCCCCAACATCCACAACCGCCTCCCCCAGGCCCCACCTTGGAACAGGGGCTGAGGCCCCACTGTGTGCCCCATGGCAGCTCCCTCCTCGCAGCCCAGGGACCCCCTGAGCCTCTCCCTTTGGTGCCACCCCCCCTAACACTGCCCTCTCCTTCCAGGTGCGCACAGCGGACATGGGGGGCTACGCCACGTCCCACGATTTCACCCAAGCCGTGATCGGGGCCCTGGAAGCATAGGGGCTGCTCCCCCCCCCGCACCCCCATCCTCTGTTATTTATGGTTCTCCTCCAATAAATGTGGGCTTTGCAGCACCAGGGGCGGCCCCCTCCTTGCCCGGGGACGCTGCGGCTCCGTGGGGTCAGCACTGTCCCCCCCAACCCAACACCACCACCACGAAGAGCATCACCACCTACGGCACCGCTTTACTGAGGAGCTCCTGCCCCAGCCCTCAGTGGGGACAGGGCCGGGCCCCACACACAGTCCGGGACACCCCCAGAATGGGGCCCGGGGGGGTCAATGCCATGCACGGCACCGGAGCACACGCGGGGCCAGGATGCGGTTGCTGCAGCCCCCACTGCCCCGCACCACCCTCCAGCCCGTCCAAGAGTCCAAGCGCTGGGCCCAGCGCCCTCAGTCCTCCTCGGCCCGAGCCACCTTCTTCTTCTTCTTCCTCTTCCTCTTCTCCTCCTCCTCAGGCTCAGCCTCGGCCGTTGCTTTCCTCTTCTTCTTGGGCACGGCCTCAGCCTCCTCCTCCTCCTCCTGCAGCCCATTCTGCTCCGGATCCGATTCAACCTCCTCGGGCTGCTGTTGCTGCTTCTTCCTCTTCTTCCTGGGCTCCGTGGCGTTCTCCTGCGGGAGCCACCGGGTCAGGAGGAGCCGGCGCTGTGCCCATCCCCATCCCCATCCCACCCTCCTGCCCGCACCTCGGGCTCCGGCACAGATTTCTCCTCCAGCTCCTCCCGCGCCGCCGCCGCCAGCGCCTCCAAGCGCCGCTTCTCCCTCTTCTTCTTCTTCTTCTCCTTCTTCTCCTGCTTCCTCTTCACCTCGGCCACCACCTCACCCGCCTGGGGCAGGGGCATGAGGAGAGGGCTCAGCCCCGGCCCTGCCCCGTGCCCGGAGCTCAGCCCCACTGCCGGATCAGCCTCATTAAATCAGTCTTTCCCCTCCACGGGCGGTCAGGCCATGGTTTGACATCACCTCCGGCAGCGCGGCCGCAGCGCGGCCTCACCCCACGGGGCCTCACCTCCACCACCGCCTCCTTCATGACCTCCAGGTTCTTGCGCGGCGGCTCCCCGGTCTCGTAGAAGGCCAAGCGCTCCTCGACCTGCTCGCGCAGCTTGTCCCCGAACACGCTGGTGGGGACCTCTGTGGGGACACGGGGGGGGGCTCAGCACGCACCGTGCTCCGCTCAGCCCCAGAGCTGTCACCATTCACGGGGTGAGATGCTGCTGACGAAAAACAATGCCATCACAGCGGAGGCGGTGGCCCCACCTGAGAAGCAGTCGATGCGCGAGGCCAGGGTGCATTTGTTGGCCAAGTACCGCGAGATGCGGCCCTTGTTCTTGGCGGCCGCGCGCCCGATGAACGTCGAGTGGAAGATGAGCCCATACTTGGGGGTGTTCCCGCGCGTCTTCAGCGCCCTACAACCGGTGCGGCCGTCGGAAGCAGCCCCCACTGCCCCCTCCCGCCCCTGCTCGTGCCCCGCCCCGTCCTGCAGGCGCTCCCCCGCGGGTCCCGTTCTCGCTCCTGCAAACGTCACTTCTACCATTGGGTTTCAGGGCGGACACTACTGCTCAGGGTCACTCCGCTGCTGGTGGTGGTTTCCCAAGGGCTTTCCCCACCAACAGCGCCGCTGCTGCTTCCCAGCTCCTGCGCTGCCCACGGGTGCCGGACAGGACAGCTTCCCCCTGCCCGGCCATACACACAGGCAGGGACGAGGCTCCAGTGGCGAGCTCTGAGGGTGCTTCCTGGTGACCCTGTGAGGAACCCCCGGTGCCCCCTCCTGCTGCCTGCCCTGAGCTGTCACTTGTGATGAGATGCAGGGCTCCTCATCAACAAACCAAGCCCTGCTTCTTGGCCAGGATATGGAATTTCATGGCTAATAACGTGTGAGAGGCACAAGCACAGCACACCACACACATGGACATGTCTTCATGCACCCATGCACACCCCTAAAGGACTCCTTCCCCCCACAGTGGCTCTGGAGAGCGGGGATGGGAGGGCGGGGGCTGGAGCCTGCCATAGGTACCTGCTACCATCTAGAGGAGAAACTTGTGCCAAGCACTGAATCCTCACGTTCCTTCACAGATCAGGCTTTGCTGATTCAATGCCCTGTGTGCGACAGACGCTAAAGCGCCAGATTTCAACACTTCCAATAGCTACGTTTCTTTCTCTAAATCCCAAACAAAATCACTGTAAACCTTCCTGTTTTCTGTCTAAACAAGTCCAAACAGAAGCCACACATCTCTGGTGGGAACTGCCACACCTTTTGCTGTTCCTTCTCCCAAAACAGCTCACACCCCATTTGCTGGTAACAACATTAAAGAAATTGAACAGTCAAGGCAAAAAAATAAACCTTCTCCTACCTTCCATGGGGAGGGTGAACCGCAGCGTGCCACTGTCCTGGGCAAAAGCTATTCCTGTGTCCCTGCAAGCCACGAAGTCCTGCCCTGGCCAACTGAACTCCAAGCCCATCTGCTCGGCTTTAAGCGGGACCGCTGAGATCCCACCCAGGACGGGGTGGGGAATCCTCCCTGGGAAAGAGCAGCTCGATCACAGCTCCCTCCAACTGCTCTGCGCTCTTGGCAGGGCTCTGACACGCCGTTTCCTCTCTCTTTCCCTCAGTATTCAGCAGCAGCCCCTTCTGCTGCCGTCTCACATCAGCATCTACAACCGAGTTCACAACAGGGATTGAGTGTGACAGTGCCAGAGGTATGGGTGGCATGGGCGCCAGAAGAAATCTGTCAGGACACAAATGCTGGGTTCACGTAGTTTGAATGAGGATGGAGCTGAGCGAAACACACAGAGGTGCTGAAAACACTGGTTCTGACAGTGAGAAATCCTCGATAACTGGAGCATGCCCCAGCTTCTTGAGCTCAGTGCGGAGCATGCTGGCCAGCACTATAATGCGGACACCACCCTGGGACAGCTCTAGTTTTGTGGGAGGCAATGGAAAAAGCCTGCTAAAACTTGTGCTTCTGCACTGGAACTCTTACCCAGAAAAGGTCATTTTCCTTAAACCCACCTCTCTCTCACATTCATTGTGGCTGGACCAGAGGCAGCTGAGCACGATTTCACCTTGCTTCTCAGTGAATGGTCCTTACAGGGAGCATGGTTGTACAGGGGTAGCAGGCTCCCAACAAGACGGGCTGCAAGAAGCACCCACCACCACACAACCCACCCAGGTGCTGGCTGATTTGGGCTTCCCTTGGGCTTTCAGGGGGGTGGAGACCAGAGGATGCCAGTAGCATGTTTGGAGGTTAATGTGTTTATTGCCCACCATATGCATTTGTTCAGTTTTGGACCTGTTTCCTCTTTGAGGCTGACCAACCCAGCACCAGGCAGCTCACACAGGCCCCACTTCTGCTGCCACCACTCACCTTGGGGACATCCCAGCCTACCACTGCAGTGGGAGATGGAGAAGCCAGACAGTGTGCACAGCAGAGCTCACTGCATCATTGCCAGGAGACCACAGCTGCTCCTGGCCTCCGTTTCAAGCTGGTCACTGCACACAGCAGATGCCTGACAGGGCACTGGCACTCATTACTGGTTACCTCTGTGCCACAGTCTCACACCACGTAACAAGGTTAAGCACTAATGAAGGAAAATCCCCAAACCAGGTCCTCATGGCTGCCAGACATATACAGCAAACTGAAACAACTCCTCATGAGGCTCCTAGTTGGAACATGCTCCTGTATCATTTGTGGAGGGAGACATCCACACTCAGGTCCCGGTTACCCTGACCAGGAGTGGTTAGGACAGCCACATACAAACCCCACTGGTGTGAGAACAGAAATTAGCTTTCACTTGCTTCTGAAATAGAATGCCTGAAAGAATAATGTTTTCTGACTCAAAAAAATTCAGAGGAAATGGAGACATAGGCCCCACACACGGCACACTTCAGAAAAGGGCCCAGGAGAGTTAAACCCTGGGTGCTGGGGTGACCCTGCCTGGGGCAGGCAGCACTCTGCAGGACACCAGTACCTGCACCCTGAACCCAATGCAGGCAGTGATGCAGAGTCATTGCTCTTCATGAGGAGCACACAACCCCAGGGCTCCGTGGGCCACATCTCCTGCAGGATCAGCACTCTCCGTGGAGAGGCATCCCCAGGACCCCCGCTGGAGCTCAGCCAGTGCCGCTGCTGCAGGGCGGGAGGGACGGCCCCTTGCCCGTGTGACGCTGCTGCCCTCGCTGCCTCGCAGCCCCGCTGAGCTCCCCGAGGAGCAGCCCCATGGTATTTTTAGCCTGTTTACAGAGCCGGAGCAGAGCTCAGGCCAGCACAAGCGGTGCAATCAGTGGTCAGCTGAAAGCCGGCGGGCAGCAATGAGGAGGTGATTTTCCAGCATAGGTGCCGGCATTAGAGAAGGAAAGCAAACCAGAACCAGCACCAGGAGAACACCATCATTATCCCCTTCCTGTAACGAGCTTTTCTCTTTCTGAGCCTCACGTCGCTGGGGACCCAGTTCTGCAGGAGCAGCAGCATGGGGGGTACCACAGGCTCCTGTTGCTCCCCTCTAACATTGCTGGAGATCACGAGGCCAGAAGAAACTGCAGGGATCTGGTGTCTGGATCTTTTACATGGTCTCCAGTGAGAGCATTATCCACCTCTTGAACTGCAATGCTTGGGCTAAGCATGGCAGCCCAGGAGCAGTGACAACAGTTGTCAAAAAATGACCAGCCTGCTTCAGCTCCAAGCTGAAGTCACCTGGAATTAGTGTGCACAAGCCACGTTAGTGTTTTGGCCATTCTGTCATAAGCAGAGCAGGGCATCATCTTCTCCTTTCTGTGCAGGTAATTCCAGAGGACACCAGGTAGACGGCTCTGGTTCAGTATGAATGCCCTAAAGATCATGCAGTAGCACCAGTCAATGCCATTTACCCTTCTTCCAAAACTTACTTACAAGCTGGTGAGGTTTGTTCCAGTTAGCAGGTTTTGGGATCGATATTATGGATCCTTCCTTAAATGCCAATTCAGTCCCATGTCACAAGGGATGGGGCTGATGTCCATTACACTTCCCTGCTGCCTCTGGTTCAGAGCCCAAACGTCTCCTTAAGGTGAATCAAGGGTGCTCCACACTTCTGGTACTCGCCAGACCTTGGGTGCTCTGCAGCCAGGAGGAAGCTCAGCTCAGTCAGCATCTTTGTTTTCTTTACAGAGCCAAGGGCAAGCAGGAAGCAACCGTGTTAGAGCTCTGGCATCTGGTGCAGGGTAGGAAAACACTAACCATGTCTCTGTCCCTTATATTTAGGGAAAACATGTCCATGCTGCTTTCTCACAGCCCAGCATAACTCACGTGCATCTGTCTGTTCTGGAAGGTCACCCAAGTCACAGTGAGTCAACACAAGATGTTTCATCTCAAAGCACAGCTCAGCCAAGCTGTGTGCTCAGACGCAAGCCCAGCAGAGCCAGGCTATGGGTGGCCAATACGTACAGGCAGGGAAGGGATGGCTTAGAAGGCTTGAACCAACACAAGTCTCTGGTGATGACCACAGAACTAGAAAGTGGGAAAATCCCAAGCCTGGCAGAACCAAACCACTCTGTATTCCCCCCCAAAAAATATGTCTGGAGGGTTTGGCACTAATGCTCTTGCAGGGTGAGCTGGGCAGGCTGGGGTGGTGGGTGCTGTGCCAAGGTGTGGAGGGGCAGCACAGGCTCAGCCTGGGGGGAGCCTTGCTCCACTTGCTTAGCACCCACAGCAGAGCTCTGCCCTGCTCAGCAGGACAGTGCTGCTGGGAGGGGAGGCAGTGACCTGGGTGAGCAGGGGACTGCCTTGTACACCCTGGGCATGGCTGGCTGCCTCCTGCAGCACCCCGAGCGCCTCCAGCCTGGCCAGGTCCCACCAGACATGTCCATGGCTCCACACTGGGCTCCACAACATGCACTGCGGCTGGCATGGCAAAACCCACTGCTCCCACCCAGGTCTGCAGGCCCACCGTGTGCAGACACGGCAGGAAGAAACTGCATCAGGGTACAAGGCAAGTGTAAAGCCTGAAGCGACCTCCCTTGAAAATGAAGCAACCCCGGCGATGCCCGTGGGGGATCTCCCCACATCTGGAGCTGTTCCAGCCCAGAGCGGGAGCTGGTGCATTCAGGGCTACAGAGGAGCCGTGCGGGGGTAGCAGGAGCCCGGGGACAAGCATCTTTGGCTACGTTGGCCAGGGACCAGGGCCAGGTACCACTGGAGGAAAGGGAGGTGTGGGCAGGCGGGAGTCCTCGCTCCATCCTGCAGTGCCCCCCAGGCACCGAGGGATGCAGCACGGGCCGTGGCATGTTTTGTTTTGTGAGGATCAGCACAGCTCCGCCGGTCTCCGGGCACCAGCGGAGGGACTGCTGCTCCCTCGGTGCCTGTGACAACACTGCAAAACAGCTGTCGGGGCAACCAGTGCCCTGGATAAGAACCCGGAAAGAGCAGGGAGGAGGGGCCAGGAGAGAGCCTGGACCCCTCTTCTAGCACTGCAGACGGTGTCTTGGTCCCTTTGCTCCCGCGATCCCAGGGGAGCAGGCAGGGAGACCACAGTGCACACACCGGATCCCAGGAAAAGGCGAGCAGCCAGCGCCAGCCTCCGCTACAGCCTCACCGCCCAGCCCTTCCTGCTCTGCAGCGCTCGGGTTGGTGCACAACGGTTGATTGCCAAAGCCTCCGGGCTGCCTCCCCCCGGAAGCTCTTGGTGTGGTTTATATTGTATCCCAAAATAGAAACCAGCGGCTGAAGTGCGGCTAACTGCAGGGGTTTCTTCCCTTTTCAAACGCA
Source organism: Psilopsiagon aurifrons (assembly GCA_025447955.1). Lineage (NCBI taxonomy): Eukaryota > Metazoa > Chordata > Aves > Psittaciformes > Psittacidae > Psilopsiagon > Psilopsiagon aurifrons. Next base: position 7,043 of record JAOEHY010015392.1, read on the forward strand.
GCCCGGAGCTCAAGGTGCGCTGGAGGGCCCGGCATCAGACCTGGCTCGGGATGAGCTGTCACTCAGTGCTTGGCATCCTGCTGAAGGATCCCCATGGCCGTGCTGCTGTAACGTCCTGAGCCCCAGGCCTGCGGGTGCCGCGGGATGCTGCGCTGGGAAGGGCTGGCACAGCTTCCAGCCCAGAAAACACCAGGAGCAGGTCTGATACCATTTGTGGGGCTTTATTTTCTTCTCCTTCTTGCCATTGACTCAGAAACACATGAGCACCGAGGAGCTGCCTAATTTCTTCTTTGGAAAGCCTTCTCACAACACTGATTTTAGAACAGAGCAGATGCAATAATATTAGAAGAAAATACATCTTTTGCTCTACTGAATACTGTTGCTTTCTTGATGTTAGCTTTGGTTTTACCACCATCAAGTAGAAGAATTAATATAATCTCAGGCATGATTGAACTCAGTCACAGTAACTTACACTGCCTTTTGTTATTGTGCAGAAAACAATACAATTAGACTTCGAAGAATTACTTTGACACAGCGAGGAGTTTGTCATGCCTAATTCTCCCCCATCTTTCTGTAAGTCTAGCAAACACACTAGATTAAAAATACTTTTTCCTCCTCTGAAAAACAACAGACCATACCTAATATCTACAGAAACCTCAACTCTAACCCCTACCACCAACAACAGCAATGTACCAGCACAGCCCTCAAGGCAAAGCCCATGATTATGGGGCACGTGAAATGGCAGGAGGGAACAGCTTTGTAAAAGGCTCAATAGAATTAAAATACCCTAAAAATCAGAGGTCCAGACTGCCAAAAGCCCAAAGGTTGGAGTGAGACATGATCTCTGTGGGGTTTTAAGATAACCATAGCCTGGGTTTCTAAGTACCACCTCGGTAGTGTCACTCTGGGAAGGGGTAGGCTGAGCTCAATCAGAATGATGCACTTTTTCATAGGAAACTACTGAAAGAGTTTCTAGTCTGGAAGTGTTCTTTTCTAAAGCACAAACACTCTGAAATGCCATTTCTCTGGAAGTTGTGCTCAAATATATTTTCCAGTTAATAATAGGGCTACTAATTAAAAACTTCTTTTTCTAGGAAACCCAGAACTGCAATAAACTGTGGTCCTGAAGTCTGACCTTTGTGATATGCTCCTGCACCAGAAGTGGGAGCTTGTGCCTTTCTAACACTGAGGACAGAGGGATAACACAAACCTTCCTGAGAGGCAGCAAATGCCTGAACAATGAGCACTTCGAAAGGATTCCTGAGCATGCTGAGCCTTATTCATCTCATCTTGCAATGTAAGTTCTGGCTATTGTTTTACAGAAGGAACAGACCATCCACCTGACAGAATTCCTTCTGTTCCTCAGTAACACTCAGGCCCGGAATTCCTGGTGAACAACACATCTTGTATCTACACATGATAAACCACTTCCAATGGACTGCAATGCCAGTCTGGTGTGGTGGCTCCACAACTATGGGTTTGGTGCCACCATTCAGCCCAGCTCAAACACTTCAGTGATCCTATGCCAAGGCCATCACCAGCCCATACAAATTAAAGTGAGGATTTTCAAAGCAGTTTGAGGACCTTGGAGACCTCCAAATCATAAATCTCAGACGCAGACACAATTCCCAGTGTCCTATCCCTCCACTGAAAGTCCCCAGTTAATCTGACAGCCTCTTTGTTCCATCCTACAGGAGGGGTGTCTCATGCCTTGTAGCATCAATAAACTTGCAAACTGAAACACAACCTCTGATCAAAGTATAACTTGCTTCATTTTGAAAGGGGAACAGGGATGTTTGCAATAACAGTCAAGCCCCTTGGCACCTCTGAAAGGTCTGCTTAGAAAGAGTAAAGTGCCTGCAGGCTCAGGAGAGAAAAGAAATCCTTTCATTTGGTGGTTGCAGCTTTGACTTATTTTGATCAGTGTCTCAGGGCTGGAAGGAGGAAGTCTTGCTGGCAAGAGATGGGTGGGTTGCTGGTGGAAATAGCTACAAAATCTCCTTTTTCAACAAGAGGAATGCAAGCCAGGAGTGGAAATAGCTCTGCCCAGCCATCGAGCTCTTTCAAAGCAATCTAGAAAGCCAGTTTCAGCCACTAGAACACTTATTACCCTTGGCCTGTCTGGGATGCTGCCAGCTGCCTGCTGAGGATAGGGACCACGTGCCTGAGAGGAGAATAACACCCCAACTACAAGCCCAGTGTTCATCTCTGTGCTACATGATGCAGGGTCCCAGTGCAGCCCCAAACCCAGCACCCCTCAGCTGGCATTGGCTGCCTGAGGGTCTGCTCTGTTGACATCTTGGTAACCCCAAGAGAGCTGGGAGAACACTTGTGATGGGTGGGACAGGGCATGTCTGACATCCTAGAAAGTCTGCCTGAAAACCCACATGGGTTCAAGGTCACATAAAACACCAAAAAATGAAGAGGGGCCCAGACCTGACCCTTGCAGTTTGGGCTGATTTCCTGAGCAGAAGCCACCCAAAATCCCACATGGAAACAACCACGCCAGCCTCAGAGCTACCAGCATTAGGTAGGAGAAGAGAAACCTTTAGGAATGCCTTTGAGGCAGCCATTCTTAAGAGCTTTCAGTTATGCTTTTGCTTATAGATACCCATTACGCATCAAGAAACACCAAGGAAACACTGCAGATGCTGATGTTAGGAAATTAAGTGAGAAAACTGGAGCACCCTAAGGTGGGGTCAGGTTCTCAGATTGCAGACACCATCCAGGACTGGCCTAGTTTTGTTATTTTAATTTTTTAACTTGTTAAACACAAGGCATCGTTAAAGCCAAATAGAGCACTCTGGTGAGGTTGTTTCTTTGGTTGTCTTAAAAACAAGAAAACTTGAGGGTAAAAATGTGTATTTAGCCAGAGAAGCAAACTAGTTCTGAGGGCTTCTCCCATACATTTGCATTTGTCAAGATCAAGAAGTTCTCGGTTCCAGCCAAAGAAAACATCATGTGTATATTTTTGTCCAGCAGTCGTAAGTAGCTGTTTCCATAAGATTTCACTGTGTGGAGTACCAGAAACCTTGCTCCAAAGCACAGGCACCAGCGAAGCCTCTTGGGGCAGGAACCACGTGTACTCCCGAGTGATGCTTGGCACCAAACCCGGCAGTGCTGGTCAAGCAGTACCAGGCACCACTGCCCCTGCACACACAGCCCACCCTCTGCCTCTGCATCCAACCAGCTCCAGCAGGCCTGAAATGGTGCAAAGCCAGGATAACAATAGCTATCTCTTGATCTAAACTCTTCAGGGCATGATCGAAGCAGCAGCAGATTTTGTGCAGATGTACAGAACTGTTGGGAAGCTCACATATGAAGTCAAAAGCTGACCGTTCCTAAGCTCTCTGCTAAGGGCTGGCTTGACCCAGGCTTTGGTTTAGCCTCAGGGCTGTTACAGAGCCAGTAATATTTGTTGTGGACACCAGCAGAATGAGTCTGGCCAGAGCTCTGCTCTGCTTTCACACCAGCCACAGGCTCAGAATCATTTACTCCTCTATATCCCCTTTAGGTATCAGTCCTTAACCCACATTGTTCTGACGGGCACATGTTTCCAGACTGAGAGGATCAAACTGGAGATTTCATGTTTCATGTGTTTTAGTCAAGCTGCAACAGGCTATCTCCTCTCTTATTTTTGCCATCATTGTTCATTACAGTCCTTTTAAACATCAACAACACCCAAGAAGTGCATAACAGGAACAAACAGCAGCAGGAAGAAAATATGAACCAGAACACAAGTTCCCTACTTGGCCTTACGTCAAATTGGCTCCTCCTGCTGTCAGTGCAAGCAAAAGCTGAACAATGCTTTGGGGCTTTTTTACCCCCTGTCCACTAAAAACATTGGAGTTCAACTCAAAAACAACCTCAGCACTGCCTTCCAGAGCCAGGCTGCTGGCAAGAGCTGTCAGCAGGACACAGCAGTACCTGGCACACTCAGAGATGCCCTCGGAAGGTTTGGCTCCACCACTCCTGGGTTTATCCAAAACTTCTGTATCAACTCCACTCTGAAAATGTGCCAGGTCTGAAACCAATCAAGAAGCTCCTTGCATTCACACACCTGGCTTTCCTCACAGCACCTGTATTTTTACCAGGGTTAAAGGCCCCAGAGGTACTTCCAGCCCCCTTGCTGCTCTGGAACGATGTTTCACTTAGCGTGCATTTCATAGCAGTGATTTAATCGTGCCATGCAACACTCACACTTCCCTCCCCAGGCAACAGGCCAGCACCGTGTTAGTCTGTGCACTAAAAGCTAGTTTCTCAGAATGTGGCTTTTTTGCTATATTGTCCCGAGTTCTTTATGTATCATTAGCTATGAGCGGGCACCCAAGGGAGAATTCCTTTGTTTACACCCTCAGGCTTATTTCTGGACTTGTTCTTACATCTGCCTGTGGTCATACAGCTTAAAAACTTACACATGTGCCCCAAGAAGAGACTGCTGGGCCCTGCACAGCCAATAGCTTTCTATTTGGAAGTGTCTGCAAAACTCCGTCCGGAGGAAAAATAGAACTACTGAGAACTAGAAGTCAAACCCTAGCTTAATTTGGATATTCACAGCTCTATATGCAAATCACCAGTGCAAAACACCCCCTCAGTCCCACAAGTGACAGAGGCAGCATGGGCAAGGATGAGTGCTCTGATACAACACGCAGGCATGACCCTCGATGCAGCAGCATTAAACCAGGCACACAAACAAGCAGAAGTGTGTTCATTCCTTGCTCAGGCCTCGATCCCCACCAGTGCAGAGTCGGACCCACCTCTGGACTGACCTGTGAGGCGCTTTTCCCTCGCCCTCTTCCAGAAGCCATCCCAGGCCCTGCTGGCGGAGCCACCGGGGTGGTCACTGAAGCATCGCCTCAGCCGGGGCTTCCCCAGCGCCTCCATCCTCCGCCGCACAGAGCCGGGCTCCTGCAGGGACAGCAGCACGTCAGGGCCACAGCGAGCCCAAGCCCCAGCTCCTGCCTCCTGGGCTGTCCTGGAGACGTTGCTGCACAGGTGAAGTCTTCAGGTGGCCCATGGGCACCCCAGGGCAGGCGAGGGAGCAGCGCCCCGGGCAGCAGCCTCCGGAGCACACCCAGCCCCGAGGCAGGGCTCTCACAATAAACACGGCCGGTCCCTGCTCCACAGGGCCATAAATAAGGAGCGAGGCTCCGCCGCTCTGGAAGTGCAGCACCTTCGCATTCCCCCTGTGCAGCATTAACCATCTGCGTAACGGCTTTCCCTGCCTTTCCGAGCTTCCCGACTCCTGCTTTCTGTGCAGCGGGTCACAGCAAGCCATCCCCCAACTCGTGTGCAGGGGATGGGCTTGGAGTTTTGGTGATAATTTATTTTGAATAGAGCAGCCCGATCGAGAAGCAGAGCAAGATGATTCTGCTGTGTGATGGGATTATTGCCCCAGCCTGGGCTGGGGCAACCCCAGGCACAGCCCCAGGTTGGGCAGAGAAGAGATTCAGAGCAGCCCTGTGGAGAAGGACACTGGGGGCGTTGGCTGATGAGAAATGGAACATGAGCTGGCTGCAGTGTGTGCTTGAGCACAGAAACCCCCCCGTGTGCCAGGCTGCATCAAAAGGAGCATGACCAACAGGTCGAGGGAGCTGATCCTGCCCCTCTGCTCTGCTCTCCTGAGTAGGAGTATTGTGTGCAGTTCTGATGTCCTCAACATAAAAAGGACATGCAACTGTTGGAACAAGTCCAGAGGAGGGCCACGAGGATGATCAGGGGACTGAAGCACCTCCCGTATGAAGACAGGATGAGAAAGTTGGGGCTGTTCAGCCTGGAGAGGAGAAGGCTGCATGGAGACCTCATAGCAGCCTTCCAGTATCTGAAGGGGGCTACAAGGATGCTGGAGAGGAGCTTTTCATTAAGGACCATAGTGACAGGACAAGGGGTGATGGGTTCAAACTGCAACAGGGGAAGTTCAGGTTGGAGATAAGGCAGAAGCTCTTCCCTGTGACGGTGCTGAGGCGCTGGTGCAGGGTGCCCAGAGAAGCTGTGGCCGCCCCATCTCTGCAGTGTTCAAGGCCAGGTTGGACACAGGGCCTTGGAGCAACCTGCTCCAGTGGAAGGTGTCCTTGCCCATGGCAGGGGGCTGGAACTGGATGGTCTTAGGGCCCTTTCCAACTCAAACCAGTCTGGGATTTTGTGATTAACCTAAGCAAAGGCTTTGTGCATGCAAACAGGAAAGGTCTCCAGGACACAGACCAATCAGTCACCTGAGACCTGTCCTCAGAAGAATGCTGCTCCAAAGGCACTTCTCTCCTGTGCTATCCACTCTCCATGCAGCAACAGGGACATACAAAAATCCTCAGCTACATACGCATTTACTTACATGCCTGGAAATACGGCCCAAAGAAAGATGCTCTTAGAAGAGCTAAAAGAAGTAGATGCACATCCAATCATTAAGTTTAGGTTTCCTCCTCATTGTGGATGCAAGAATGAAATAGCTCTGCAACAGAAGCTGCTGTGTATGTACAAAACCACATATCTGACATGTAGCTCAGCACCAGTGCAGCTCCTTGGCAAAATCAGTCCTGGAAAAGAAATTAATGGGGCTATAACCTGAATGGAAGGTGGCTACGAATACCTGCTGGTGTTACATGCAGGCTTCCCACATCCACCACTTCCAATTTTGGCAGCAGTTTTGGGTCTGACATCTCACACGAACTACTTGCGCTGGTGTTTGTGAAGTGAGCTCAGCACACGGCAGTACTTACCAGGCTATTCCAGCACACTCCTCACTGATGCCTCAGCTGATAAATCACGCAGCCCCACAGCTGGATGCTCCTGTCCAAGCACAGAACTGCAGCCAGGGGAGGGCTAAGAGCACCCTGGGAGTCTTTAAAGCTGATTCCTTATGTTGGGGATTGATGCTGTGAGCCTGCATCCTGATTAAGACAACTTAATTAATGTCCCCCAGCTGAAGGAAATGTGAGGGTTGGAGACACAGCTGATGAGAGGCACAGTGATTGCTTTGAGATGTGGAATGCTGCATGAAGCATCCCCTCCTCAGAGCTGCAAAGCAGATAGGGTAGTTCTGAGCCACAGGTAATGCATTAGGTACAAATATACATCCACAGCCAATTGTTTGGCCTGTATTTCTTGGAGTAGGAATCATGGTGCAGAGAAAGTGCTGTGCATGTGCTCCCATTTCAGCAAATGCTTTGGGTTTGGGCAAATGCAATCCCAGCTATAATTGAAGGGGTATCAGGACCATACAAGCTGCCATTCCCCACTGCTCCCTTCCAGGGAAGGGCTCAGAGCAGCAGCTCACCCTGCACAGGATGGTTTGCAGACATGTCCCTGGCTGCATTCAGGATACCCTTTCACAAAGGTAACACTTAACATGGTGAAGGCATTCAGGTTTAAAACCAGCACAAGCAGCTGCCTGAAGAGTGATGGCACATACTTACTGCAACTCCTGCAAGAGGCTGCTTTCCATCCCCGTGCCTGTGAGCTGTGGGGGACACAGAGAGCCCCTGAGCTTTGTGAGGGCAAAGCAGAGCTCCCGTTACCAGGCCACACAGTTTAACACAGCTGCTGCTCAGAGGGGAAAAGCGTTGCAGGCAGAGGGACAGAGACAGAGAAGTTAACGAAGTGATGCTCATTTCAGTTTGCTCAGCATATGTCAAGTCACCTCCCACTGCAGTTATGCTAGCAATGCCTCTAACCAAACCCAGAGCTTTTTTATAGTAAAAAGCAGTTAAATTCATTTTGTGCCACCTGCAGAGCTCTGCTTCAAGCCCCATCCTAGGGAAGTGGTTTTCTTTCTGCCGCTGAGAAAAGTGATGCGAGCTTTAAACAAGGCATGGGAGGAGCAGCGAGCATCACCGATGTGCCACGGCAGCTTTGCTCCCAGGCCCTACATGCCACGAACCGCGGCTGTGCGGCCCCTCCGCTGCCCGCACCAAGGGCTGCGCTCTGCTCGGCGTCTTCTGTGCCGGGCTGACACCCTCCTGCGGGGGAACAGCCGCGCTCCTGCCGAGGGAGCAGAGCCACCTTCAGGCTTGGTGCCCCTAAGCAAGCCCGCAGGGCTGGCGCAGGCTCCTTACGCTCGGCTTCATTTCTAACCGGGTGCCTAAAGGGCCTGCGGCAGTCACCTACAGCCTCGTGGAGATACTGCAGCTGCAAAGAAGAAAACCTGCCATAATTCCAAAGAGGACCCGAACGAAGTCAGGCTGCTCTGAAGAGCCTCCTGTTGGTTTCCAGTGTGACCCTGGAGCGTGAGGCTTGCTAAAAATGAAGCTGTGGCTAGGAGAAAGCAGCAAATTCCCTCCACGTTCCCAGAAGCTTCTCACATTCACATTTCTGCCTTGGGACTCCTGCAAGGGCCAAAGCACTTCCCTAAATACCAAGCCATTTCGAGATGAAGCAAACATCCTCACTCATCAGATGCGTTTGGAAAATGTGAGCTTTTTTAAATGATCCACAATGGTAAAACAACATATAGGAACAAAACCATCCCAACAAGCAGTCATTGGAGTCGCCGCAAAAATAATCTGAAACTACCCACAGTATCCTGCCCAAGATACAACTGGTTTTATACATCATTCAGCATCTCCCTTGTAGAGAACTCAAGCACTTGTTCATCTGGATTTCATCTGCACCCAAGTGAGGCCACAGGGTGATGTTTTAGCCTGAGCTGGCTGCAGCTGGTGATGACATGTTTGGATGCTGCCACTCTCTCAGAAGTACTTGAGGGGTGTGTGAGCATGTGCATGCTGTTAAAAAAGATAATTAATGACTTAACAGTTAAACTTGCCTCCTTCTGCTGCCCAAAGAGACAGCATTACTCACCGGCACAGAGGGGTATTTATTCACAGTTCAATAAAACCCACACAGTTTGAAGACAAGTGGCTTCTCATGCAGCCAAAGGGCTCTTACAGCACTTGAAGAGCTAAGAGGTGTCCTGTGTCTGTTTGCAGTGGGCAGGCACAGAGAGGCAGAGCTGGGCATTGCCTCCAAAGAGTGTTGACAGCCTTGAGTAAAAGGTATATGTGCAAAATTCAGCCATCTCAGCCAGTGTAGGAGATTTCCTTCCCATCTCCAGTTCAATGGCAAAACCAGACCATGCCATGGGAGAGGCTTCCCTGGCAGAGGGAGCTAATAACTAGGTCAGGCACCCCTAGTTAATGTTCACGCTCCTAGCAAGGAGCAAACTCTGACATCCTTAATGTTAATTACAAATACCCTGGTGATAAAAGCAGCCTGTATCCCTCACCCCAGTCATATTCCTCTGCTACAAACAGCACCATGGTGGCGGCTTCTTTTCTCCTCAAGGAGTGTTCAGCTAAGGTTTTAGGGTTAATGATGCAAGGCAGGAACAAGAGCACACTGGGGCGGCCCCGTTCAGCCCAGCACCAGTTGTCTCATGGTCACTGGTGAGACTGGATTTTGGTGCACTGGTACTTAGCACCCTCCAGCAGTGGGAGGAGGCTGGGGTGCTGTGCCCCTCTGACAGCTCAGGTCAGTGTCTCTTATTTTGGATTTATTGCTTCCAAAAACACAACCAGCACACGCTGTCACCTGTGTGCCATAGCAGAGGGCATGGCAGCAGCAGCAGAGAGCCTGTGGAGAGCTGTAGGACCTAATGGCAGAGTGACAGGTAGGACAGAAACAGACAAATGGCCACACACAGACTAACATCCCCCTTTCTCCAAAAGAAAACACATGCTGCCTTGTTGGCAAAGGCAAGAGACCTTCAGGGAGCAATGAGCGAGAACCAAGCCTCCAACCACAGCAGCCACAACCCCCCCAGGTCTGGTATCTTGTCATGGACAAGACGCTTCCCAGTTGGAAAAGGGCAGACCTGCATTAGCTTAACCCCAGGGAGCACATGGCCTGGAGCTTCCATGGCTGGAAAATCAGAGTCCTGAAGGGCTGGGGCCAGAGCTGCAGAAATGAGTCACGGGCTCAGCCCCCCCTTGTGAAAAGACCTGCAAAGGCCTTTGCCAAACTGTCAGAGGTTTGGCAACTACAAAGTCTCATCTCCCTGCACCCGGATGAGCTGTTGCTCCCACAGCTGAGCTGCCAACAGAGCACTCATCTGCTTCCCATAAGCCTTCTCCCCACTCCCTTCTTCCTTCACCCAGAAGAGTTTGTTACACAGTACATCACACACACACACAGGGCTTGGAAATGGTGCAGTTATTTGTAATTTATACAACCAAAATTGCATGGAATACCTTGTGGAAAATTGTGGAAATCAGTGGAACTCCTGTAGTAGAGTCCATTGAAGCCAGGGTAGTCTCATGATGGTGCTCATCAATCCTTACATTTCAGTCAACTTGTGATTCTGCCACCCTTAAGTTGTGGATTTAATTTTAAATGAGAATCTGCCATACAGGTTTGGTTGGTTAAAACTGTACTTTACCATAGCTGCTCTGTGGAACATATGAAGCTGCTCCACCAGGAGCCCAGCAGCCTCCAGCACGGCTGGGAGCCTGTGCCGGGGCAGGGATTTTCATACTATTTTAAGTATTTCCAAGTTGTTTCAAGCCTTAAGCGATGAAAACATGGAGCAGTGAGAGTGCACCGAGCTCAGGATCCTGCTGCTCAGGGGTGGGAACACACTAGTGCAAACATCCAAACATAAGCACCAGCTGTGGGCATTTCCTCCACTGCCGACACCGGGCATTAACCGGGTATGAACCAGAACCACTGGATGTGTAGGAAGGCAGAACCCAGGAGGTGATGCCCTAGAAGGAAAGGAATTAGCTACAGCCAGGGTGCTGTTACAGTGAGGGAACACAGGCCTGCTTCCAGAGCAGCACCAGGGCTGGAGGTGATGAGAGAGGACATGAAAGGCCCAACTGCAGGTTTTGCTGGAACCGTTTAGAGGCTTAAGGAAGATTTTATTGAGCCTAAATCATTACACAAAACTTGTTTGAGCAGCTTCACTCCATCACTCTCCTGAGGGCCAGGTTTGGGGACAGGAGTGGTACGTATTGCCCTCTGCTCCTACAGCCTGTTTACACACAGCACATGAGGCTTGCAGGTACTGTTACTGGCACCACTGGACGAGCAATTCATTTCCATGTGATAGAAACAGCACATGGGCATCAAAGGGCGTTTATTTAGTCCTGGCAGGACCGGCCGAGCCCACCCCAGGCTCGGCTACAGCCCGGCTCTGCAGCCCCCGTTGCTGATGCAGTCGCAAGCTCTGAGGTGATACCGATGGGCCGGAGGAGCGCCGGGCTGTGTGCGCTGCTGCAGCCAGGCTGCAGAGCGCAGCACTGCAGGCACCAGCCCTGCAGGCCCCACCTGCTCCAGCCGCTGGGGGACCGGATGCTCACCGGGCGCACACCCGCAGCACTGCAGGCGGAGGGGCGGCAGGCGGACACCGGACGAACGACACCCAACCCCCTGCTTAAAGCATAGGGATTGGAAAATAACGTCTGAAAACAGAAGGCACGTTTTGCGGCAGTTTACCCCAGGGCTATCGATAGCCAGGGAGAAGGGAAAGCAGGATTTCTTTGGTGCCTTGTTTAAAGAAGATGCTCTCAGCTTCTCAGGGACTTCTAAAAGGGCAGTGTTGTGCTTTAGTTTTCACAGTCTCAGAATGGTACATTTATAAGCCTATACCTGGTTAAAACCTGACAGCTCCAGAGGATCACCATGTCCCTGGAGGCACAGAATGTAAAGCTGACAAGCACGTTTTGAGAGCCTGAAAAGAATACTCCTTCGAGTAAAATACTATTGTATGTGTGGGAGAGGAGCGGGCAGGACACCAGCCTGGTGTTTCTGCAGAGAACACAGGCAGTTGGATAACATCTTGAACGATGCTGTAAATTAGAGCTGTATTGTAAATACACATGTGTGGGAATGTACTTGAGTGAACACGGTCATGTGAGCAATCCAGACAGCTACCTTACAATCGTGAAGCAGCGAGCCGAAGGCTTTAGGACCTTGCCTGAGGATTGCAGGAGAGCGTGTATGTACAGGAGGGAGAGGGTAGCTGCAATCCTGGAACTTACTGCTCTCGAACTTGGAAACATGTGCTGTGGTAGTTAACCAATCATTAAGCTGTTGCTAACACTTAGCCAAAGAATGTTAACCAATCAGATGTTATCGAGTGTTCTAGTATCTGGAAACTATAAAAGACGGCACTTGCATGCAATAAACTTTGTCAACACTTTGATTATGTTAATTTGTGTATGTTGTCCTTTAATCTCCCGCTAATGGCGCCCGAACAGGGACCCTCTTGTCGTTGCTTCCTGGAGCGTTAAGGCTGGAATAGGAGGGAGCAGGAAAGCCGACTGAAGATCCTTGCTGCCCCAGCAAGAAGCCTTGCTAGTAGGCAAGAAGAAGTTATCCTCGCCGGTGAGAAGAAATTGCAGAAAAACGTCGACCTAATTTTGGAATCTCACCCTGATCAGGTGAGCGGTCAGGGAGGAGATGGGGTCTACACTCTCAAAGGAAGAAGAGGCAGTAGTTAAGCTGCTCCAACATATTCTAAGAGAGGTATTCGTTATGACGCTGCTGCGCTTAAACAGCTGTTGCTGTGGGCTGAAGATAGAAATTTACACCCCGGCGTCGGCACTGCTTTTGCAGTGAATACATGGGATGCCATAGGACAAATTACATGGGAGGACATTAGCGAAGAGTCCAAAGAAGC
>JAOEHY010015394.1:0-46800 GCA_025447955.1 Psilopsiagon aurifrons
GCCCGGTCCTGGCCAGGTTACCGAGCGGTGTTGCATGGGACGGCGCGGTTCGCGATCGCCTTCGTACAGCGCACGGTCCTTTTGGAAGTGCCAACCAGCGATGGGTAAAAACCGGCTCTGCCCCAGCTGCTCAGCTGAACTTTCCTAAAGCGTTCTCCTGTTGGCCTTGGGGGCTGTTAAGGTTTTACGTGGCACTTCTGTATAAGGCTAAACTCAAAGTTGATTCTTTTATCTGAAATTGGGGTTCTTCAAAGTGAAGGTGGCAACTTGGGCTTTCAGAAAGCCACAAAGTGCCCTGCGACCTGCAATAGCCGAGCAGGATTTGGCAGCACGGCTGTCGGCAGCGGCACGCAATCCCGCTTCCCGCGCCTGCTGATGGCTGGGGCAGCCGCTGCACATCGGTGTCTTCTCTGACAAACTTTCCGGTTTGTGTTTCGGTCTGAACCCGCTTCCTTCATGGCAGAGCCAAAACTGAGAGGTCGGGCAGTCTCTGCTGGCGCCTTCCTTCAGTGAGCTCTGTCACTGCGGTGTTTGGGATAGAGAAGTGGAGGCAAGCTTGCACAGTTTCCCAGTGGAAAGCCCTATGGGAAGGCCCATCCCTTGCCTTCACCTCCATGAGATGCTGGAAGGACTGGCAATGGCAGTTGTGTCAAGGTCCATGGCAGCAAGGGGAGATGGCAGTGAGCACAAGAGGACCTGCTGGATTCAGAGGAACACGGTAGCAGAATTGGCTGGGACACCGCGTTGTGTCTGCATGAAAGATGTCCCCAGACTTGAGGCAGAGGACTTTGCTGTGTATGTCTAACAGGCTATCATACTATCCTATGGCAATTTTATGCTATTAGCCCTGTATTCCTTTATGCCCCGTTTTGGTGGGTAGGGTCTTGAAAAAAAAAAAAGAAAAAAAAAAAAAAGAGAAAAATTCCAATGCTATTAAATGGGATCTTTTGCATCGTAAGCGAGACTACTGTAGAAAAGGAAAATATTTCACTTTGTTCCCATAATGAAGTATTGAAATCTAACGGGCAGCTATAACTGCAGTCTGTGGGAAGATGTGTTCTAGGTGCGCAGACATGCCTTTATGTTGAATCATAGCATGTTTAAGGGGGAAAATCTAGTTTCTGGATCTCAGTGGGGCTCAGGTGACATTGCATAAGAGTGGTGTACTTACAGGTAATCGGCCAGGCGCAGTGCTTCCAGTATCAGATATCACCTGAGTTGCTGCTGGCCACAGAGTAAATTTATGGCATCTATGTCATTTATTAGTCTGGGTATTAGGTAATTGTATCTCAAGCCTGCTGCCCTGCCCTCCCAGATCCCCTCCCAGTCGACCTGGCTCAGTTGCAACATGTTGCGAGCAGAGCACATATATACAAAATAGATCTTGTGAAACAGCCTCTAGTCTAATCAAAGACATTTGATAGGGAAAAGTATTGACATTTATGACAAAGCCTAGTGCTGTCAAGCAGTTTAAGTATTTGAGAAGGTTATTTTCGTTGCCATATAAAACCTTAAAAGGCTGATGCAAATTCTCCCATATTTTGATAAAATAAGTTTGAAAAACAACCCTAGGATCCTGTTTTGGAGATTAATTGCTTTGTGTGGAGATGTATGGAATTACATCATGTATCACAAAGTCTTAGGTAACAAAGTGACAAACAGTATAGTATAGCTTTGTAGATGTCACTACATAAAACATTACAGCTTAGAATCAGAGGACTCCGTAAATTACACCAGATCAGCTCTCCATTAGTGGAGTTAAAAAACAGAAATCCTATTTGAGGCTCTTTCAGCACAAAACTAAACTACTTGAACTGGTATTAGGCAACCAGTTAGCTCACAGATTTTCTGTATGATAAAATTTAACGCTGGGAAAAGACTTCTTTCCAAATGATTGAAGGGGGAGGGGGGACGACGGGTGTAGCTGGTGTCATTGCCTTTTGAACTGAAGACTGCAGTACTCTTGTGTCAGCCATCAGAATACATTTCCCATTTCTGAGTTGGGGAGGAAAGCCCATTTTTCTTCAATGGTTTAATCAAGCTCTGATTCTCTGATGTCCCATAGCAAAGTCATACTGCTTGAGAACACCAAGAAAAAAGAAATCACTTTTTAAATAAAACTCCTTGTGCTCTGCAGAGGTAAAAGAAGATGATGCTTTCTATTTTTTTAAATGTTCTTGTAGCTTATCTTTGTTCAAACAGTGTAAACAACTGCTGCAAGGTACAGAAAGTGTAAGATATTTTTGCATTATCAAATAGCAGCTTGATGCTGTGACCTGCCAGCTTTACACCAAATGTTCTGGTTTAGCTGACTGCTCTACTATTTCTAATCAGCTGCAGGATGGATTTAGATAGTTATAATCTTCTAGTAATTGATAACAGGAAGAGGAAGCAGGGGAGTATTTGGAAAATACTTCAAATATGAGCCTGTAAATATGTGATTAATAAGACTGCAGTTGCCTTATATACACTGAGTCTGCTTGTTTAAAATAAAGCATTATATGATTTGCAACTGGGGAGGGGTGAATCAGATCATTTCCTAAGTGTTCCCTAGCACAATAAAATGAAGTGAAAGAGAAGGCTCGGAGGTGGGAGCATTGTTGTCTGGTATGTTTGAGATTATGCTGGTAGTGCCAAGGACTCTCAATATTTCATAGTAATGAAGTTTCACAGCTGCATCTGAGGAAATGATTACTACTTCTAGGTGCAGGTACATCACTTCATCCAGCTTAAACCTTACAGGCTTCTGGCTATTGGAGCTAAGGAGGCACTCAGCCTACCCTGTGAACACAGGGCATATCCTGGTTCAGGGAGTAGTAACTGTATCATGGGTGGGCAGAGGCAGCCCTCATCCTGCCAGCTGCCCTGCAGCTCCCATAGCCTGCAAAATAGGTGTTCCTTTTCAGTCTTCTTTCCAAGCAATTATGGGACCATTTTCTTATTGCTTCCACAACAGAGATACTTGTCAACATAATAAATTGCTATGCTATCTTAATATGCTAACAAAACTTATCTTTCAAAATTTTTATCCTCTTTTTATAGAAGTTTGAAAGGCTTTGCCATAAGAAATACCAGTACATCTAACAGAAAATGTTCAGAAGAAATAGCAGAAGAAAGTTCATCAATCTAGGAATATAATATGCTTGTCCTATATCCACCCCATAGGGTGGTCTTCTGATTTCTTCCAGCAGGCTAGCTTTCTCACAACACATGACTACCCTTCATTACTTCATTGTTTATATTTTTTTTAGTTTCCATACAAAACAGGCCTAATTAAAAAAGAAAGCTACTTAAAAAGGTTGTTTCATGTTGAGGCAGAAGACATTTCTTTGGAGATCCTAATGTAAATAGAGGTATTAAATACTAAACCTTTTTGTTTTAACACTAAGAAAAGACTAATTCTTAATGACTGTAAAACTGAACGCAGTGTTTAGTAACAAATCTTTCTGACAATCCATCTTAGCCACAGAATTTTGGACAGTGCCTGAGACTTGCTGTAGGACTATCCAAATCGCTCTGCCTCAAACATGGTTATGTGCAGGGAAACTAAATCTTTCATGGGTTCCAGCAATTAATTATCTTCTAAGGTACTCAGTTACACTGCTAATTAAGCTTGCCAATACTCAGATGAAGGGATACAGCTTAAAAAGTAGTAACACATGTGCTTTATTAGCTACTACGTAATAGCTCTTACAGATACTATATAATTGCTTGAACCCCAAATTACTATTTCTTTAGCACACAGAGAAATCTATGCTGTGTTTAATTCAACAGTTATTTTATGCACTGTCTACATATTTGGCTTTATATCTCATGTCTATACATGTGTATAGACATACACATGTAATTGAGATTATTGCACATATATCTTCTCTGTGAATGCAGGCATATAAACTATGCAAAGAAACTCTTATCCAGTGCCTTCAACGTACGTTTTTGCATGTGTCAGTGAAAAACTAAGTAGAAAGCTCCATGATATGGCTTTGTGTAGCTTTTCTACATTCCACTGTTCTTTAGAATGAAGCACAAGAATTAGGAAAAGCAGACTCATTAACATCTGATACCAGCCTATTCTTTTAGTCTGAATAACATAATTCACCATTCTCACATTAGAAATGTGCATATAACTGCATACATGAATTGCTTGTATAAGACATTTAATGAGTGATGTTTGACGGTTTGAAACTGATCAAGGAGCTTTATATAAAAAAACAATTAAAAGTCTCTTTAAACATTTGTTTAGGCAGCTTGTAAAAATGCATGAAGGTAGCCATAGGTTCATACTTACGTTATGAAGTCTGTTGTAAATGTGTGAATGATTTTATGTCAGGCTTTTTAAGACCTATTAGAAGACCTACAAGTTGAGCCACAATAAAGTACATGAACTAAAACTAAATATACTTCCTTATTTTACTGAGCACAGGCAGTGAAGTTATCTGTATCCACTGACTTGGCATTGCTTAAAAAATGCTTATAGTGCTACTTCTTCTCACGAACTTGGTATAAGATCCATTATAAACTGGTTCCCAGTTCAAGTCCCATGATAAAACTGTGGCCAGTGAGCAATATGTTCAGTTACTGCTACTTCTGAAAGTAACGTTCTAGAATTCACTCTTTCACATCACCTAGAAAACAGCACACACTCACTTTCTTCCATAGCTGATATCTGTCAGGCACCTTATGCAGATCTCAGCAGAATGCATATCAGCTGGAAAGCTCCTTCACATTGGAGATGCTTTGTTATGTCAGGGGTTTCCTAGTATGTAGTGCAAATTACTGTTCTCATCATGATAATCCATCAAGAGAACAATCAAATAAGTTTCCTTTGTTGTCATTGTATCTGCCTGGCATTGTACTTATTAACTAACAATGGCATATGCATCTACAGGGAAGTTTTCATTTGCGTAGTATCACCTCCAAGGACAGCATTCTATGATAACACAAGGATATAATTCCACTGGATGCAATCTTTCTTTCTTGCTCATAACAGAAAAATATTAACTAGCTTTCCTGCATGTCAGTTTGCTCTTGTTCACACTTTGTCTCCTGCCATTCTTAAGTCCCACAGAGAGTCTTCATAGACAGAAACCTAGTGCAGAAATCAGCATGCAGCAGCTATCTTGAATGAACATTAGGGAAGGCGAACACAGGGAGCTGGGAATAGCCTTCATACTCATCTTTTTCGTAACATACAAGAACTGAGGTAGAAATCATAAAAGCAGAATGGTTTGTGTTGGAAGGTACCGTAAAGTTCATCCAGTTCCAACCCCTTGCCATAAGCAGGGACACCTTCCACTAGACCAGGTTGCTCCAAGCGCTGTCCAACCTGGCCTTTAGCACTGGCAGGGACAGGGCAGCCACAGCTTCTCTGGGCAACCTGTGCAAACACCTCACGAACCTCACAGGGAAGAACTTATTCCTAATATCTAACCTACTCGATCATCTTTCAGGTTAAAGTTGTTCCCCCTTATCCTATCACTACATGTATTTGTAAAAAGTCCCTCTCCAGATTTCTTGTTTTCTCCTTTAAGGTCTTGAAACTTGATAGGTATTAACACCAGCTGCTTGATGAATCCTCTCTGATCATGTTTCATATACTGCCATTGCTTAAGGAGACTGATTACTTGTCAGTGAATCAACTGGCACCCATCAGACCATCTTTTTATCAAGTAATGCGTCAAGTCGTTAGATCATTCCTAGCCAGGCTCAACAGACTTCTCTGTATTAGTACCTAAGTTACAGAACTGCAACAGAAAGAAAAATGTATGAGAAAGAAGAAAACCACCTATATCTTTAGGTGAGTTTTTCAGATCTCTGTGATCCTGCTTGAGGACACAGAAAACAGTGGTGTTGCAGCAAGAATCTTCTCCAGCTCTGAATCTGTGTGGGAGTGTTTCACTTTTATGGCTAGCTGAAGTTTCAGGACACACTTTTGTTCGCCGACTTGTGAGAGTAATACAGATTACTTCAGTGGTTCTCTCTGTGTGTGTCTCTCTCTTTCTCTCAGGGTTTCAAAGCAGAAAGTCTTCCCTATCTCTGCTGCACACCTTGCTAACTAACATTCTGAGCTTGCAGTTTCTCCTGACAGTTGCTGACAAAACAAAGTATTTACTGATATTTTTTCAGGGCAGTAGTTCAGGATCTAGTCTGGACTATAGAGAGGTGTAATTCAACATCTTGGCCTCTCATAAATGCAAATCACAGTTAAACAAAGGCAACAGTCAATTTTTGTTCAGGATGAATGGCAGTTGTTTAGTAGTGAGAAACCACAAAGACACTTGTGAGGTACTTGTGAAGATGTTTTTTGGTACAGTCTGGAAGCTTAGGCTCAGATTCAAAACTACTGAAAATTACCTGCCCAGGTTCCATATACACATTTAAAGCTGATAGGTGGGTATGATATGCAGTATGAAAAAGAGCTGCAAACTACTGAGAAAGGTCAGATCCGACATCTTGAAAGAAAGCAACCTAGGGATGCCCATCCAAAACGCATTGCACAAGTTACATTTATGACATATGTTTCAGGGGTGATACCATGTTCTTGTGTTCTTCGAGGCTGCTCCATCCATCAGAATCATTTGGGATAGCCCTGAACCTGAGTTTAGGGAGCTGCAAACAAGCTGCAGTTTCAGTTGCAAGGAAAAACCATTGCAAAGTTCAAATCAAGCTTGGTAAAAATCCTACAGTTCCCCTGGGCTAGCAGCTTACCTCTGAGGCTGAATTTACAAAGAGAGACAAAAGGAGCTCTAGTTAGAAATTTCTGGCAGAAAAAGAAAAAAGCCTTAACTTTTAATTTTTTGTAATTGAGTCTTTCTGAACATAGAAAAGAGTTTTGTTTATCCACACATGTGCCTTTGTGCTGCAGTCCGTATCCAGGAGCATTCAGCCTGTGAAATCCCTCATGTAAAATTTGAAGAGTGAGAGCCAAAACAGCAGCAAAAAAAAAACAAGTAAAAAATATCAAATCCTTCCCATATGATCTTCAAAAGCAGCAGTAGGGCATCGTAAAGACCTTTGGGAAAAACAACTCAGTTTTTTCTTTATGAATTCAGTGATACTTGAGCAAAAGTGTTTGTAACAGTTCTGTTTGCAGGTTATTAACTGTCAGGTATTCATTGACTAGAGGTTTTCGTTTGGGTGGGTTTAGGTTGGGAGGGGTTGCCAGCTGTTTTAATATTTTTTTCCCCTTTCATCTAAAAAAGTAGAAAATTCTGATTGTGATGCAATGACTCTGATCAGCATGCTGAAGCTATGGGCTTTCTGCAATTGATGTTGGTAGTTTGATATCCTGCAACAGAAACTCTTCTTCTTCCTTGACAGATGAAAAAACAAAGGTAGCATCCTTTGGTAGTGTCTTACTCCTGATCAGGCAATACAGTGCCTGCTTTCAGTGGTGCCATAAATCTCCACTCGTGTTCCCTTTTCCTGTGCCTTGCAGCTCATTTCCTTTTAGCATAATGTAGCCTTTTCTGTTGAGAAAGTCTGTTCTGCTTTGGCAGGCTCACAGCAAGCAGAAATGGTTTGGTAGAGGTTTAGCTTTTTTGTGTTTGCAGCTTTCTGTGTGCCAAACTTTTCCTTTCAAGACCCCGTTTTTTGTTGGGTTGCAGGGGGAGTTTCTACAAGCTGCCACACTTTTTTGTCATCTTGATTGCAGCATGATAAAATGAGAAGGCATTTGTCAGCACCAAAATGCCCCAAACATAAAACAGTGTTGTTATTTCTGCTGGTCTTGAAAAACCCAGAAGACTCCCAAGGAGTTCTTTAGCACATGTTCCACAGCAAAGTGTGGGGAGCCAGCAATCCAGCATGGACTGAGCATCTCAGCATCCTAATTCCTTTTTAAATGCCTGTATCCATCTTTGTGTAGTGAGAAAACAGAGAGAATATGCAAGGCTTGTTCTCTTGCAGAGGAAAGCCATATATACGGGTAAATACATTTCTTCATCTGACAGCCTCCACAAAAGCTTTATGCAGTATTAGTTTATTCCCCTGATGTGTTCTGCCGGCACTGGCCTCTGCAAGTCAGGGCTGAAAAACAAGGTTACAAAATGTTCCCATCTTCAGGAACTTGTAGATTCCATTTTTCTGATTTCATTGTAATGAATGGCCCAAACTACTGCTGGGGTGAGATGGCTAAATTACTGCTCCTGGACATGGTTCATCATCAATTTCCAACAATACAGACAAATTCTGCTGTATCTCAGAGACAGAAAAGTGGAGAGGAATTCACTGGTGGTGTTTAAGCCAGAGGGATTTCTTTTATCACTCAGTAATGGAAGAACCCCCGTGGCTGAATTGCTGTGATTGGTTTAATGGTTTCTTTAGAATAGCACCAAAACATAAGGAAAAACAGAATCTTTCTACATCTGAAGATTAAGTTGAAATTTTTTAACTGATCCTTAAATACGGTTGTAATCACACTTCAGATAGGGGGCTTCAAGATCAACAGTGTAAAACACAGCCTGAAAAATCTGTAAGACTTCAGAAAGGTTACTTTTGACTCCCAGAAATAGGTCAGGGATCTGGATGAGTGGCAGTTTTTCTGCCATGGAAAACAACAGCTCTTTCATCAGTTACATGAAGCCGCATAATCTTGATCAGGCCAAACATCTTAATATAATATACTGCGAAAAAATATGTTTGAACAACATAAGGACCTTATTTATGGTCACAAAATCCAGGAAAAAATCAAGTTAAGGAAGAATCTCATTCGATTGAGTACACTGGGTCAGAGAACTAAAATCCACAATGTTATATCATCTAAGACAATGAATGGCACAAGGCTGCCCATCACAAACCCTCTAGTTCGCCTGTGACACTGGACAACTCTCAGATGCCTTAATTACTCTAGTACATTAACTCTGGGTCAGATAATCACATAGGGATGAGCAGTCAGGCTAGAAGAAGTTGTGCTCTAAACATAGAGATGCATTCAGACAGTGGAGGACAGGAGTTGAACCCTGAATACTGAAACACCTTTTCTGTAACTTAAGCAGTTTTGCAAAAAGGTCATTGCACTTGAATAGATGTGCACAACATGCAAGCTGCAGGTCTCACAAGGAAAAGCATTCACTAGTTAGATTGTCTCCTAATGTTCCTAAGTGCCTTCCACCTTTTTGCTGTTACATTGTGCAACCACCATGAGACAAGGAGAAAAAGCTGTTAGCATGTGTCATATGTGACGAGTTTTTAATAGGCGTATATTGTGCTGTGAGATTGCTCCTGCTCAGGCCCCGCAAGTAAGGCTGATGAATTCAGAAGAGTGTTCCTTGCCTCCCTGACAACCCATGCCTTGGAAAGGATCAGTATATGCTTTTCCATAAACCTGACGATAATGATTGCCAAGGAATATGATAACTTGCAGCTTTAAGCTGTGTGCTTCTGTATCACAAACATTTATCCCTTTATGCAAAGCACCCGAGGGATCAGTTTTAGGGAGTTGCAAGGAATGCACTTAGAAGAATGCAATAATTCTATTACTATCCTTTTCTGGATTATTTCAAAATTCTTTAGCAGCTCTCCTGAGAGCTTAACAGAGTTTGCTTGCTTGTTTGTAGGGAGGTCATCTCAGACTGTATTTCATTTCCATTTCCATACAACTTTTTTTTTCTCTGCCCAGATTTTGTCCTTTTTTGATAGCAGATTTGTGTCTTTGGTAGTTGGGGTTTCAGACTTCTTTTATCCCTAATTTAAAACAAAGCAGGCAGTACAGATGTCCATGAAAGTGAGATAAGATCATTTCTGAAATGGTGTTCTAGAACTCCATAAACACAAAACTTTCATCGCTTCTGATACTCTTCAGTGCAGCCTGAAAGCCTGAAAAGCCATTTTGAAAACAAATAATGAGCTCTTTTTATAACTGTCTTGAAAATAGTAGTAGCTTTAGTTAATGCAAGAGAGCAAAAAGTATCCAAGCTTGTTAAGCTTCCAAACACTGCACTTTGACTCAAGTGAATTGAAAAACAGCTGAATCAATATTTTAAAGAATAAGGGAAAGTATTTTATTGTGAGTGGTGTCCTCATGTGCCTAGCCTTCAGCCTGGAAGGGGTTTCTATTTATGTGATGGAATTAAAATGTTTGTAATTAAAAAAAAAGCTGACAAACTACTTTTTTTGTACTACCACTAGTAGATCTTGTTGCAATAAAGCTGTTTCTTATGGTAAACTCTGCCAAAGACCACTGGGACACAACGTCTACATGTTTATTGGTTGTGGACACAGCCAGTTCCCTAGCAACACATTAAGGTCTAAGCAGACTATTACAAAAGGTACTCAAATCCTGCACATATTACAAGTCCATGCAGAAGGAATAGCTCCACTTCACATGCTTGGGCTCCAGACTGAAGATTAAAGACCCTTTTTTTAACTGGTCCCAAGTCCTTCAAATCCTGCTGAAGTCAACAAGAGTAGAGGACCTCACTGCCTCCTAGGATCAGGCTCCTAAATTAAATTAAAGCAGCTAGGTACAAAGCACATTAATCCGTTATTACCCACATAGCTGAGCAAGACTGGCAGTCATGCTGCAGTGAAGTTTGGTGAGAATACACTGTACCGTGTTCAGGTTGCACAGCATAGTGGGGAGCAATGGTGACACGTGTAACCTGTTCTCGCTGATTCAAGTTATAAGAGGATAGTCTTGTACACTCCTCATACCACAAACCTAATAAAGAAAACACCTGTCATTGGCCAAACAGCATTGTGGCAGCTTGCAGTTAGGGCACTGGAGCTGCTGAGTTCTGTCAATTGGGGGGCCCTCTGAATTGCTGGGGGAGGTGGAACACAAAGGCAAATCCACTTCCACCCCCAAAGTCGCAGGACCTCCCTGAAGAGGGGATTCTGAATACACCATCTACTGAGATTCCTACATTTACTTCTGTGGCCTTCTGTGATAGTCCGGGGACCTCTTGACTGAGATTTAACTGCTCAAAAACATCAGACCTGAAAAAAACCCAAACCAAAGACACAACTTAACTTCTGTAAAGTGATATTTATAAAGAACCGACTTCAAGCAGAATTAACATCTGCATTTCTGACATCAGCTTTAAAAGCAAATCTAATGGATGTCAGAGAAATAAAATACCCAAAGATGGGCAGCATCACTGTGGCTCTAACAACCTCGCTGTGTGCATTACCTGGTCCAGTTCACTGCTCCTGCAGAGCTCAAGTATGGCCCATGCTGGGATAAGACTCTTTCTTTACTGGTAGAGGCTTTATCTGGCCAGTTTGGGAATTAAAGTATGTTTTGCTTCATGCTGTCACTGCAGAGCAGCAAACATTTATTAATTACTGGGCTTTACCTGATCTGTATTGCTTTAGGAAACTAGGAGAGAAGGAAAACAAGACAAATTAAGTATCTCCAGTCTGTGGCAGAACTAGAACGGAAGTGTATTGTACTAGGGTCCTACACATTGTGATGGCAGGGGTGTTCAGGCCTTTACTAATCTGTATTTTGCATCTGGCATTTTCCTTAGATTCCCAGTTCATAGATATTTAAGAGCATCAAGAAAAGTTGCCATTTCTTTTGGAAATCAGAAGGTTTCTGGCTCTTGTCAGTAAAATTACCTAAACGTATTCTTTAAAAATAAGCAAAATATTTTAAAATTAAGTCAAGATACAAGTCAGCACCAATTTCTAAACAGATGAGGATAGCAATACAGCATTGTAAGTGATGCCTGTAGAAGTGTATATACGAAGCTGATGGGTATTTGTAAATCTCATTTAAGCCCAGCTTGAACTAGTTACTAAAGTGCACTTAATTTTAAGTGCAAGCTTTAAATCAAATCATTATGCAAGTGGACACATGCCAGGAAGCGTAAATTCCAGTTTTTTGCTTTTAACTTCCACCTCGGTTCATTGACCATAGTGAAACATAAGCCTATCTTTGTGTTCTTTGCTGGAATGGAAACAAAGCCATTCAGAGATGTAATGATACCATGCTGATAGAGGTAAAACTAACTACACCAGAATTTGCTAACACAGATTTACAACAGAAACATGTAAACTTGAGAGCTGTAATGATTTCCAATGAAGGAGCTGAGAAACCTGCAAGAACAGCAAACTTTGCTAAAGAGCTCATGTTTGTTTACATCTGCATCCAAAATAAGGTTTGTGTAAGATCACAGGCAATGGCAGTAGAGCTTGCAAGAGATCAATCCTTCTTTCCAGTAATGTAACCTGAGGTATAACACAACAGTTGGTGTATTTGGATGGCTTGTTACTGCTATTTTCATATAGCTTTGTTTTAAGTATGTATTGCCTGGAATTTCAGGAAGGTACTTTCAGCATTTAACCCTTTCACTTTTCAGGACAATACTGATGACTAGGCTACATCTCAAAAATTTAACATACTTAAATTCCCATTATACCCCTTCGGAAATTAAGGATAAAGTGATACCTAGTTTAGAGATGCTTTTCTTAATGGATCCCAGGTTATAATGTCAAAGCTTTGCAGAAGCTACACAAGCATGGTCGAAAAACCCACCAACTGGCCTAAGTACAGTTTTGCAAGGCTCATATTTGTAGCGTCAGAGCAGAAGGCATAAACCCCAGTAATTTGAGAGAAAATCAGTGGCAAGAGTGGGAATTGAGTTTTGCCTTGTTTACAGCTGAGCAAATCAAGCTGTGACTTTTCTCCAGACCTGCTCATTCCTGTAATGCTGCCCTGTGAGTGCCCCCACGTCCCTTTGCTTCTGCAGAGCCCTGGGGCAAACACAGCTACATGTGGGTTCTTGGTAGCCACAGCCAAGGGCTGAGAGGCAGAAGGGTTCTTCATTCACAAGCAGGAGCATTTTTCCCACCAAAAGCTGCCATGATGCTCTGAGAGGTAAGCAGAGAGGTGCTGCAGCAGCTGTGGAGCAGGGTGGGGGTCAGAGAGATGATGCCAGCTTCCAGGCTGGTTTCTTCTGCTAGAAGATCAAGATCCTTCTGTGCACTTGTGTTAGTGTGCTCTCTGACTCTTGACATTGCCTACTGCCATTTTATTTCACCTTTCTAACAAGGCAAATGATGATGCTTCCATGAGCCTGACAGCTTTGAGTGGACAGGAGGAGTCTTTCCCACTGGGCAGCAGTTGCTCATCACTTTTCCACAGTGTTTAAGCAGTCTGTTTACCGTGCTCAGTCAGTGAGCAAGAAGAGTAGAGCTCTGGTGGGGAGAAGGAAAAAAAACAAACACAGCATTTTCCATTAAACAAATTATGCTTCAGAGATGGTGCGAGGGTCCCTGCCATTGGCACGAGTAGGGCTGACGAGCCTGAGCTGGCAAAAAGCTGTGTGTGTCATACTGCCCTTTTCTGATGCCCAGCACTCCCTGACACAGCTGAACTCTTTGGCCGTTGCTAAAGCCAAGTTGATGAGCTTCACAGCAGCATTTTGTGATTGCTTTTCCTCCTGATAAACATTGAAAATCATTGCAGGTGCAGAGGGCACAGTGAGAACTGTCCCAGAGGCACAGCTGGCACTTGTGGGACTTAGCCAAGGGACAGACATTAAGACAGCTGCATTGGCTGGCATCTGCCTCCAAAGTCACTGTGGTGGGACCTTGTCCCACTGTCAGCTACTTTCCTTAAAATCAGGATTTATCTGGGACTAATCAGTAATCATGCAGTGTCCTAGAGAAGACCCCTCACCTCCTCCAGCATACATGCAGGGCAGGGCATTAGGAACTGCTTATTTCCGCACCAGGGGGTTTAACGACACATTTCTGCTGTTGGCAGGTAAAATTCCAAGTCAGGATCCTGAGGACCAGAGAGCACAGAAATCATGTTGGACAGATAACAAGGGCTAATACAGTGTAAAGCTGCACTGTTTATAGAGAGCCGTGAGCAGCGCTGCACTCTCTTACCAGGGCAACCCAAGCATTTTAGGAATGTTAGAGGGGTTCCCTATGCAGCCCTCTCACAGCATCAAAGTAGATTTCATTGAGTCACAGACTGGTTTGGGTTGGAAGGGACCTTAAAGCTCATCCAGTTCCAACCCCCTGCCATGGGCAGGGACACCTTCCACTAGACTGGATTGCTCCAAGCCCCATCCAACCTGGCCTTGAACACTGCCAGGGATGGGGCAGCCACAGCTTCTCTGGGCAGCGTGTGCCAGCGCCTCAGCACCCTCACAGGGAAGAATTTTTTCCTGATATCTAACCTAAATCCACCCTTTTTAGGAGCTGGTGCAAGGGCTGAAGCCTTCTTTAATGCCACAGGAGTGCTTTGCTTCAAGGGTCACAGTGGCTCCTTCATGTGCTGAAGTCCTACAGTCGAGCTGGTAGTGTGAGCTCCTGTTTCCTGCAGTCCCCTGCACTGCTGCCAGTGGCAATAAAGTGGGAATCACCAAAAATGACTGCTCCACAGCTCTCTGCTGTGACCACCTCATCTTCACCTGGCAGCACTGCCCTTCCAGAAACCCTGCTCAAGGTTCCCCAGTGTCAAGGGAGAAAGGAGGAAAGGAAGGTGCGATATGAATGAAGTTGGATGGTGGTAATCCCCGCTTGGACACACAGCCCTACTTCTGCACAGGCCGCTTTCAGCCTGCTATAGTGCGTTCAGTGTTACTCCTTTGAGAATATCCCAAGCAAAATGCCACCTAGTCCCTAGGAGAAGACTTTTCCCAACACTTTTCCAAAGGCTTTCCTGCCTTATCGTTGCAGTGTATAGAGAAGGGCATGAGAGCCTGAGGTTTGCTCTTCGTGGTAATGAAATGCAGCCCACATATCCCAACACTGGCAAGAGAAGAGGAGAACAAGTCAGAAGTCAAGGAAGTGGAGAAATGAGACCAAGTACAAGAGTCAGAACAGAGAAGCTGGAAATAAAGCAGTGGACTGTGTGCCTGAAAAGAGCAGACAGAGCCTGCAGCCGGAGAAAGGATTAGCAGAATAAAAGGAGTTCTTGATTTAGAACAACAAAAATGCTATCATACAGGCTTTAACTCCTCCTTTGATATAAACACATTGCAGCAGCGTTACTCAAATAAAACAGAATAAAACCATCACTAGCAGACGTCCGTTTTCTCCTTTACTGTTTCACATGCTCCTTAGGGACCTGATCCCTGCACCTCCTGACCATTTATCTACCTCAGTGCAGGTCTGTCCTCTGCACAGCTTATCTAAATGTTTGGTCTCTGAATTCCAGCACAGGGAGGCATTACACAGGCGGGGGCCAGCACTGACTGATGCGGACAACCGTGTCTCCTTCCAGGTGCTCAACTGGGCCCTGCAATTTTGAACACACAGGTCTGTACATTGATCTGTGTCACCCAGTGTATGCCCACGTGTGTACTCAGGAGAGCAGGGTGGTTGCAAGCCAGAGAATGGGATCACAGTTTCCAGTGCTCATTGGGTTAAAGAAGCATTTGCATTTGCATTTGCAGTGAGGTCTTTACAGTACTGATGTGTCCTTCCTACAGTCAGCGCCTGCCAGGGTAACCTCCTTCAAATACTATTCAAGCAGCAGATTATTTTCATAGAACCAGTGAATGGTATGGGTTGGAAGGGACCTTAAAGCTCATCCAGTCCTAATACGCTGCCATGGGGAGGGTCACCTTCCACTAGACCAGGTTGCTCCAAGCATCTCCCCTCTGGCAGTTTAAAGCCATTCCCCCTTGTTCTGTCAGTACATGCCTCTGTAAAAAGCCGTTTTCCAGGTTTCTTATCAGCCCCATCAAGCGCTGGAAGCTGCTCTAGGGTCTTCTCAGAGCTTTCTGTTCTCCAGGCTGAACAATCTTGACAACCATGTTACCAAAACAGACACTAAAAAGCCTCATTGAAGTTTCTCTGAAGTTTCTCCTAGTTAGCCCTCTTTTGTAGAAGAAAAGGAATTGGCAAATTAGCACCAATTTTACAAAAAGAAGATAAAAGAGCATCCCCTTTCAGAAAGATAGAAATTTTAAACCACCACATTTTCTGGTTTTAAGCTATTGGGTAACTTGACAGAGGTTGGGCTACTAATGGCCTGAGCATGGTCACTTCGTGCCTTGAGCTGCAGGTTTTACCTGAACAGCAAGGCATTGCGGTCCCCTAAACGCACTGTGCATGTTGGGCAAGGCCTGCTTTCCTCTGAGGCTGCTTTCCACCTCTGGTGGAAAGTGATTGCTAATTAACAGCTGTTATTAAGCAGTTTATACACCATATATGCCAAATATGCAGCTTACTGCCTTTAAAGAACTATTCAAACAGCCCCAGATGTTTTAAAGGTCCCAGGAAGACTGAGGTTGGCAGTTCTCATAAATTTGGTTTGATTGTTCATCTGTAGTTACAGAATTTTTCATCTAATTGCAGCCCCGCTGAATTAGGGGCTGCAATTTAGGGGCTGTAATTCTCTTATTGAACACCCCTGAAATCACTGCAGCACAGCCACCAGGTACCAGTAGCATCCCTGTGCTAGTTCTGCTCTTTGCCTTTAAATCAGACTTAGGTTTTTTTAAAATATCACAGAGAAGAAAGCAGAGGCGGTTGTCTCCCAAGGGAAGGATCCATGCTGTCATCTTGCAAACGAGTTGATGACATCCCTGGGGAAAACACCATACCAAGAACATGACAGCCACAGCAACATCCCCTGAATGAGATCCCATCCGCGCCGCAGCTCCCCACATTAGACGGATAGCAGACATACTTTCGGCCCCAGATGCTTCCCAAAGAGCGGCGCTGTATGATTTTCCCCCTTTTCTTCTCTTTTTTGGGCCCGTCCCGCGGCTGGACAGGCTGTTCGGGGCGATGCGCGGAGCGGCCTGCAGGGGGCAGGCTGGCTGCAGCCGAGGCGAGAGGGGCGGGGCCTGGGGCCGGCCGTGTGCCCCGACGCGTTTGTGTTCGTTAAAGCGTTTTTGTTGGTTTTAATTAAGTGAAGCGGGCTTGCAGGAAACGGAACCTGGCTCATTACTTATTCTGAGGCGATACGATCAATTGCAAGCATCCTTCTGAGGGTGCTGTGGCTCGATTTAATATGTAGGCATCAAAATTTAATATATATCAAAAATAATATACAAATACCGAAGAGTAATATAAAATATCAAAACTCAATGTAAAATAGCAATAGATAATATTACAGTCGCAAAAGTAAATACAAAATGGCAACATTTTATATATAGGTATTTAAATTACTGACAGATATCCACAGTACCTTGCGCAATACCAAAATATAACCCAGTACTACTACACCACGCCATCACACCCTGTGGAAGACTGCATCACTCCTTATTAGTGGGTTTATGCCTGAAATATTTATGGTTCCTTTACTCAGTTTCCTGTTCTCTCCACGCCTTCATTGTTAGAAAGCCTTGGTACTTCAGGCTCTCCTGGACTACACCTGTATTTTAGTGCTTAAAAGGCAAATATCCTCCTTATAAATCTCTGACAAGTTGAATAAAACACTTTTGTCACTATTTCAAGTAGCCTGATTTTTTAAATCTTTAAAGTTGCGTGTAGTATAAGCAGATTATAAATTCTTAACCCAGTAAAATGCACTTGGAATGCTGGAATTGCAGTTTGTAATGACTGGTCATGTTCTTACTTGCTAGGAATTCTAACATAAATATTTGAACTGAAGTCAGATTTTAAAATAACTTTATTTTGTTATATACCAGTCCCTGTACACATCAAATTATCACTGTTATTTTTACAGCCATTTTTCAGTTTTCCTTTGCAAATGTATTAGCAAGAGGAGCCATAATACAGTTTCCACTGGTACAGTAGTTACAGTTTTACTTGCATAGGAAGTTTAATGAAGAGCTGCATAGAATCTTTTATTCTTCATCCATTCTTTATTAAGAGTTTCCTGAATGCTATTCAAAATTAAAGAAATTCAAGGCTGTTACATGAAATATCCAAAACCCTGCCACATAGACGGAATTCATGCTTGAATAGAGGTTAAGAAAACACACTTGGAGCCTTTGCTGCTTTTAGTTCAGCAGAGTCCCTATAGCCCGGTAACTTTTTAGGCCAGACTGCTTTGTAGATTCAGAACTTCATTTACCATCTGTATTGTAATTGGGGGTGGAGAGGGCAGTTATAACGTCATGTATTAAATGTGGCACTTGTGTTGATAAGTTGGAGAGGAGCAGGGCAAAGCCTGACCAATACTTTGTGCCCATTTATCCCATTAAGTGCTGCAGCGCAGCGTCAGTGGCCAGCACTGCTGGGACGTGGGTCAGGTCAGAGCCCGAGGTCACCCAGGGCCAGGTTGTTCTAGTGAACAAGTATAGCTGCTGGGACTGCCGCAAGGTTTCTGGTTAGCACCAAAGTGATGAGCTACTCATGTTACTTCTTGGCTGGTTGTGTAGGTGTGTCATGGCCTGAGTTCACAGGCAGTGACAACCAGAACTGGTCACTAATGTCCTCAATTAGGAGTGTTTAACTCCTGAGGGCCAACTAGCAGCTGACAATTAGCAGCACTGGAGGCTGGTTAGTTTAGCAGTTCTCTGCTAAATAAATCCATAAATCCATACACAAATATCCATGATGATGAGTTACATCATCACCATTACTGACCTAATCCACTTCATATTTAATTCAGATTTAAACAATTTGTAAGTTGTGATTCCTTTTGATTAGGCTTCTGTTGTTGTTAAACAGTAATCACAAAGCTTTACAAAATTTCTTACTCAAATACGATATATTTATTTATTAACTTCAAGGCAGGATGCAAAGCTCCAGCATTTCTTTGTAAGAGCGCTGTTTGAAGCAATGGCACAGACAGTCATCCTGTTGGCCTGAATAATGTCTACTTAAATGTGGGAGTCCTGAGAGGATGGGTAGACTTTAGATTAGTCTTCTATTTGCAGCTACCAGTGAAAACTGTATTTGCTGCTGGGGAGAGTATATCAGTATATCAAAAGAAAGTTGTAACTAAATCCCAGACTGCATTGCTCATCCAGTTCCAACCCTCTGCCATGGGCAGGGACACCTTCCACCAGAGCAGGTTGCTCCAAGCCCCATCCAGCCTGGCCTTGAACACTGCCAGGGATGGGGCAGCCACAGCTTCTCTGGGCACCCCCTGCCAGCTCCTCAGCATCTTCACAGGAAAGAGTTTCTTCCAGTTTGGCCTCAAATTTTTCATTTAAAGAAAATCCTCATGTTCTGCACTTGCCCTCCATAGCCCAGATACCCAAACACATACTCGGACCATCTGTTACAACTGTAGCAATGAAATACCCAATATACACCTGGGGATATAATCTGTGATGATACCGACTACTGTGTTTGACTGCCGTCTTATTAAGTTCCAGTATGATTCATTACCATGGGATGCCTCTCTGCAGGAAAGAAGGACGCACTAGTAACGCAGGCCTTCCCTCTGCCAGTGGCTGCCTTTGAGCATCACATCTCCCACAGCCATTACCCCCAACATGCCCCTGAGTGCCGCATGACCCACCTCAAGTGATGGAGAACCATCTCCTGTGGGCAACAAACAGCACTTGATAAAAGCAGGAGTCTGGCAGGGTTTATGCTCATGAATACAGTTTTTCAGGAGCGTTGCCTGCAGTAATCCTTCAGGGAACAACAAGCTACAAGGTGATTTACTTTGCCGTTGCCCAAAAAAAGGATGCAGAATTTCTTTGTTAATATTTCACATTATAGGGGAAAGCTGCTTAGAGCAATTTCTAGTCCATATTACAGACCCATTCAGAATTTCAGATGTACCACAGACCTTGAAAGAAGTACACAAGCAGTAAAAAGGCATAAGTGATATTTTTCTTTGCTAACCACACAGGAAATTGCTTAGTTTTATCAGAAATATGGTCTCTAAAAACAATCAGTAAGGCCATTCCTTAAGAACTGCTCTCAACAGGCTGCAAGATCCATTACTTTTACAGTCCATGTGGATGGTGTGCTGCAGATAAATAAAAGATGCCCTAAGGACTTTGAATGCCAACTGAATATGCAGAGTATTACCAGGTTTCTTTATTTTTGCACAAGCATGGTAATAATTCCTTAAATTCGCTTCAAAGTGCAGTTCTTGAAGTGTTTTAATGAGAATTCAGCTTTTGTTTTAAAGATGAGTTCCAACTCCCATAGTTACATTGAAAAACATCAAACCCTGGCCCCAGCTGCTCTCTCATAGTTCAAAAGGTTACAGCACCACATGCAAAGGGCAGCTAGGAAAAGATGTGTTCAGCTTTATAAAAAATAGAGTAAAAAAGCATAAATTCCTATATCATGGGACTTTTCTATTATCTGTATCCTATGGTCTCACCATAGTCAGTCACCACAATATGCACTCCTTTCCATCTATATACAACACAATATTTTGTC
The DNA here is from genome assembly GCA_025447955.1 of Psilopsiagon aurifrons. Lineage (NCBI taxonomy): Eukaryota > Metazoa > Chordata > Aves > Psittaciformes > Psittacidae > Psilopsiagon > Psilopsiagon aurifrons. The sequence goes on from JAOEHY010015394.1 coordinate 20,236, forward strand.
ATATATCTAAGTGTTCCTTGGCCTTCTTTCTCCAATTTTACAATAACTCTTGAAGAGGTATTATTCCACGAGAACCTCAGCTTTTGTTTAAAAATGATGTTCCTGGTCCTCATGAGTTGTTTTGTAAAACTGTCAAGATCTGAACATTGCAGCCTTAAAGAAAATGAATAAATCCAAAACAGAGAAGGCAAGTAAAATAGCCCGAAATATATTGCTTCTAAGATCTTACCCAGATCATCCAAGGTCTTGCTGACCCTGGCCCTGCTCCTGGGCAACCGTATGGGCCAATTTCTCTAAGGACAGAATGCTTTTCTCTAACAATAAGCAGGCATATCTGCAAGGTCTACCTTTCTCTTTGCCCCCATCACAGACCATTGTTACTGTGAATAAGCAAAAAACGAAACTCACAAAATTTGTCAAGTTCAGGGCTCTCAAATCTCACTTTTACAGTCTCAACTGACTAGTCCAGAAAGAGGATTTTGTTCCAGAGGTCTGTTTTTGCAGGATGTCTTTGCAAGGCTCATTGGTGCTACACAACACAGTGCTGTGTTGAGGTCAGCTTCTGTCCTGCAGAAAACCAATACTTGTTTAAGGCAAGGAATAGGAAAGTGATGAGGAAATGAGTATCTTTATTGTTTTATTACTACCAGAAACTTTTTCACGTGCCAAGCAGACATTCACAAACTCGGGTTCATCATCCTGCTCTCTCCTCCTTGGCACATTTCACCTGCCCCATTTCACATGGCCCCATCTTTTTCCGTCTCCACTTTTGTGGCTGGTGGAGTGCATTGAGCACCTGCAGTGGGCTTGCGGCACGCACACCATGACCACAGAATAAATCTACTTTTCCCAAGCAGTTGTGTTGTGTGAATGTATCAGCATCAACTTAGGCAATGTACATCACAATATTGAATTACATGTGTAATTCAAGCATTTTTGGTTCAAAGAGGTAGTTTTTTTAGCAAGAAACTGTAGCAGAGGCCATGGAAGAGCAGAGAAAGTGGCTGTTTTACAGGAAATATTTTTTTCCCACCTTTTCACATCTTAGAATTAAAAATAAAAGCAGTGAATATCAGGAGTACTGGCACTAGAAAAGCCAAAACAAGGTAGCCGTGACACAGTGAGCACGGTAATGACAGCCTCCCTCAACTGCACAGCCAATTTCGTTCTTGCCCCAGAGTCGCTCACTAAATTCCCTCAGTTCCTGCTGACCAAGACTTGCTTTGAGACACCTATTTGTAGATAAATCATCTGCCTTACTGTTAAGTCTTGCGGCCCAAAATCTCCTGCTAAGGAACGGGAGACCTCCTAAAAACTCTGCTGCTCATCAGGCAGTTTCTGCCGTTTCATTTTCTTGGAGCATTTCAGCAATTCCACCATAACTATTTTTAAACATGTCCTAAGCCGAGTGAAGCTGTGCTTCCCAGGCACATTTACCACATTCATGGCAGGTTTCCATAAGAACATTTTGTTGTCAGAAGGGGTGTAGCATTTCCACTGGGGCTGCTACGGCTTTTGTACACGTCGCAAGAGCAAAACAATAGGAAATCCATAATGTGTTTGGAAGAGAATTTTGCCTTATCATATATTCATTCATGAAGGATGCAAGCTTCTTTTAAAATATGACTAATTACTTAGTTTAGTAAGAAAATAAATCCTGTGAATGTTTGTGTGCAAGGACCATGCAGAAGGCTGCCTGTTCTTTCTTGTCCTGCTCCTTTCAGGTAGCTGCACCCAAAAAGGATTCATAAACAAAAAGTACAAGCTGTTTCCAGCTCACTACAGACTTGCACGTAACAAGGACTGCTTTGGTAGTCTTGCCATGACAGGGGAGCATCACTCTAAGCCACGCTGTGCCTATTCCCTGCAGCAGTTTGGGTCTGAGTAAATCATCGCTGACAATACCCCTCACTATCCAGGCTGCTGGGGACAAGCAGTGCACATTGCTAGAGGTGGAAACCCAAAGAAATTCAGGTCTTTGACAGTGCCAAGTGCAAGCATTAAGAAAAAACACACCGTAGACTCTCTGTCAATGCATTTAGTCTGCACTTATTACCACTGTGCCAGACAACTGTCGCCACCTTATCTCTGCAGTTACACCTCGCCGAGACTCGTCTCCTTTCCCTGTGTCCATCAGGGACACCACACTGCAATGCTGCTTGCCAGCTTGGGGGTTTTCTGGATTTCTCTCCTGTTATCAGTTAGGGGGATGCCATGCTGTGTATGGATTTCATCCAATAAATACTCACACAATGAAGAGGTGACATGAAGCGCAGGAACTCTCACCAGGAGCTTGCTGCAGGATGTGTATGTGCATCTGCTGTTTGCTGCCAAAATTAGCAGTAAACCTGAGCTAAGGTGAAAGAGGGCACTGAGCAGGAGAGGAGCCGAAGGACTCATTTATGAGTTATTCTGTCTTTGGGCAATTCTTATTTGTTCACGATTCCCATTTATTCAGCACTGCGGCTGCCAGAAAGGAATGTTGTCCTATCTCAAAGGGGCAGTTAAAAACTACAAATCTATTGTGTTGAAAAGCAGTTTGCCTGAAGTTCAACATGCTCCCCAAAACTGCAGTATTTTCGGGTACATTGATCTGTCAAAAATGGACACATACATGTGTCTATGCTGGTAGGCAGCAGATCATTTTTAAGGGTCCTTTGTAACTTAAGGCCTTCCTCCAGATATATAACTGCTACAGCTGCAGCACACAGCAGTACCAAAGACTGCCAAGACAGTTTTTAAACTCTTAAGGCAGGTATTTCTTTTCAGCTTAAATTCAAGATTTGTTACTGTTCTTGAACAAGGCACAGAGTCTCCCAGAAAGCTTGCTTGTTTGAAGTATGTCACAATGCTTCAGCCAGCAGGAGGAACTATGACCAAAAAGCCCCATAAATTTTAACAAGTATTATATGTGATTTTGCAAGACATTAATTCCTCATGTATCTTCCTGAAAGATTTCACCACTCCAACCACGTAGCTTCCCAGTAGGGAAGATCCAGAACAGATCTATTAGTGCTATGAATAACATCATGCAACTCATCCGCATCATAACCCATTCCTTCAGCACAGGCCGCTGTGATTAATTCTGCAGCAGTGCTTACTAGCCTGTGCTAGCTCAGCTAAGGAACAGCTATGTTTAATTTTACTGTTGTTCTAGTATGATCTACTTCTGTTAACACTATGTCCCTCTTCTTTGTTTAATACATAGAGAGTGCTTCTGGTCCTAGTGGCTGTCCATCCCAGCTGCACTAGGAGGTTGCAGGTGGGAGATCCCTTGATCTTTTCTAGGGACTCCTTCCACTGTTAAAAACTTCAACACTTCCAAGTTTTTTCTGAGCTCTACCCTCAGTCTCCTCCGTTGCCATTTAAGACATTGATTTCTGGCTTAACCTTATCTGTGAATCACAGACATTAAAAAAAATCAGCCTGTGTACACAGAAAATGTACTGTTTACAAACACTGTCTATATATTTACAGACTTCTATGGTTCAGTGCCTCTCTGTGTGAACCTCCATCCCCCACATCCTAATTTACAGTCTCTGGACTGAGAGCTGCTGGGCCCAACTTGGCCTCCAGCCTTAACAACCAGCATCCAATATTTTATTTTTATGACTGCACTGATAAGAAATGCTTATAAAGTCAACTTTAAGTGAGTTATTTTAATACCAACTCATACAAAAAGAGAGCCCTCATCAGAGTCTTAGGACAGCAGGATCTTCACATCCTCTTGGGAGAAGCACTATTTAGGTATTGCTCAAAAAAACCCAAGCCTGACAATAAAAACTCTTCTTCAAGAGACTGGGCAGCCACAAAGCACCACTTGCAGAGTGGTTTCGGCTGGCCTGGAAGGACAACCATGCCCTGGCCCCATGTGAACAAAGAGCATCTGTGATATCCAGCACTCCCTTTCTACACCCAGCACTGCCACGGCTCATGCTAATCAGCCAAAATTAGTAGGACAAAGTCCGCACTGTCCAACATTTTACACCCTCCACAATATCCCTTTACAAATCTGTGGGTGATAACTGTGCAGTGCAGGTATTGCAAGTTTAAAGTGTTAATGGATTTCTAGTTTTTCAGACTTTGAGATTACTTTTTCAAGCACTTAGAATCACAGAATAGTTTGGTTTGGAAAGGACTTTAAGATCATCCAGTTCTAACCCTCTGCCATGGGCAGGGGTGCCTCACCCTAGACCATGTTGCTCAAGGCTCTGTCCAACCTGGCCTTGAGCACTGCCAAGGACGGAGCACTCACAACTTCCCCGGGCAACCCATTCCAGTGCCTCACCACCTCCGCAGCACAGAACTTCTTGCTTATATCTAACTTGAACTTCCCCTGTTTAAGTTTAAACCCATTATCCCTTCCTAAATCTTGAACATGCCCGGTAGCAAGAGCACTGCTTGGCCACTACATTATAGATAATGCTGTAATGGTTTTTGACCTCCCGCCCCCTCTGAAGATGGGTCTTGTTTAGATTCCTCTCTAAAGGAATCAAAGCACAAAACTGTTAGCAGCAAACACAGGTGCTCAACAGAGTCTCACCATGCTTCAGCATTGCTGAGCACATGCTTATTGCCCTTGATTGCTGATAAATGGCAACACTCCCCAGGACGCAACCAGATAAAATACAATCATGCTATGAAGAGGAAGAGAGTGTTTGGAGAGGAGTGCTTTGGGTTGCTGGGGGCTGTGGGTTTCCCCCCCACCCACCTTTTAAAGAGAAAAGAGAATTACTCATTTTCTTCTGCCTCACTGCAAACCTTTTGTCCTTTCTAGGTAACATCATTGGTTCTGGGATCTTTATTTCACCAAAAGGAGTCCTAGAGCATGCCGGCTCGGTGGGACTTGCGCTCGTTATCTGGGTGCTTGGAGGTGGGGTGGCTGCCCTTGGCTCGCTTTGTTACGCTGAACTGGGAGTCACTATCCCCAAATCGGGAGGGGATTATTCCTACGTCACAGAGATTTTTGGTGGGTTAGCTGGGTAAGTACCCGATCTCTATTAAGTCATTTGGAAACATGTTTATATTAAGCATTTTATGTGGAAAATACATTTGATTTGGAAGAGACAGGGAACATTTGTCAATAAAATGCGTTTGCAAAATCATTCTTTGTGTTCTCATTAGAAATACCAAATGGCCCCTATGCAAACCTCCTGGTGCTGCCTTCAAAGGGAAGACAACAGACACTTCCTGTTCTCTTTCTGATTCAATAAAGTTCCTGACAGGAAAGAACAATGCTGTAAATGATGCTTTGTCCTCATGACATTCCTGTGTGCCAGCCCTGAAGGATCAGTACCTTGTACTGAGGAGCTTCACATGTGAGGGAGCCAGGCCAGAGCTACTTGCCATAGACCAAAGCTGCTTGCAGTGCTGCTTCACTTACTATTGCTGTACAAAATAAGAAGTGTTGGAAACACAAAAACAGGAAAATGCTAATTCAGAGAATGACTTCTCTTTGAAAATACCGCTAACAGAGTAATATGGCTAAGGGAGGAAGGGACAAGTGAGAAAAGGTTATCATTTATAGTTGTCTCTTGTGTATTCAACAAGAGAAATAAAATCATGAGCCTGTACTCAAAAGTCACTAGAGAAGCACTGAAACTCTCTGGGCAGCTTACTCATAAGGAAAGAGGCTGTGGCACATGCTGGTGTATTTGTGGAAAAATAACCACTATAGCTGTGAACTAGAGAAAGGAGAAAAGAAAAGAACATTCCTTCTCATTCGAGATCCAAACAAGCTCATTACAGTTGACCTGGCTGCTGAGCTGACCAGCAGAGCTGGAACACAGGCTGTCACTGTGTCCCTTGGGCTGTCCCCTTGCTCCTGCCTGCCTTGGCTCAGTGCTTCCCATCTGAAAACGCACTAGGTGACAAGTTTTCTTTCATACTCAAGCCGTTGCCTTACACTAGTTCTCACAAAAGTCCACGTTTCTTCAGTTGGAGGAATCAGTTCGCTGAACTCTGTCCCATTTTGCATGGAAAAATCACACTTGTGCCACAGCATGGATTGAGGCAACACCACCACTGAATCTCATCTTGTCTCGACCAAGGTGTGTTCTCTCACAGCGGGAGGGAGCTGCATGGCAAATCCCCTGCTCCCCAGGGTCCTGCAGCGGGCAGTCAGCACCTTCTCCCGCCGCCTGCTCCCAGAATGGGATCTGAAAGGAAATGGCATAAAACTGCACGAGCAGTATATCCTGGAAATGTCCCTGTGAAGGAGGCCGGAAACCGTCAGTTTCACAAACCAGAAGAATGATGCATTCTAGGGGAGAAAAATAAAGGAATGAGAAATCAAGTACAACTAAACCTGGCTTTAGCTGTTCCTCAGCTCACTCTATGCCACATTCAGGGGATTCGCCTGGTGACAGAAAGCACCAGGCTATGCTATTGCTGTAACAAACAACATGCCTGGTGCTGAACGCTACCCAGCATCTACCTAGGGACTGAGCAATGCTCCCACCTTCCAAAGCAGGCAGGAGCTCGCTTGGTGACCAGGCTTGCAGTGCACAAGCACTGTCAAAAAAGCACAACCCTATCAGCTACAGGGAAGCAGTGCTCCCTTTCTTGCTTTGCAAAGGGACCTTAATGTTTTCACTCAAGAAAATTAACCTGTCGTAAGCCTCATGAAGGGTTGCCTTAGGCAAGAAGCCTGCAGGTGGGTTTTGGTGTACAAAGGAAGACCTCAATTATCCAGTAAAGCCAGGCTGGGATTGTGCCCTATTGCCCTTTGCTGCGCTCCCACCTGCAGCCTGCGGCTTTAGGGAACTCCCACAAGGACCTTCAGTTTTCCACTTCGAAGCTGCCATTCCCCTGCTGGCACTCATGTGTGGGACTTTGAGATGAGAAGGGCCTTTTGGGAACCCGCACTGTGCCTCCCCCCAAGGAAAAATAACACTGCTTCTCCAAAAGCCAATTTTCTCTTCTGATTTAATCCTCCTACAGCAAAGAACATCAACTTGAGCACCCAAAGCTTCACCACATCTGCCATAGTATTTTACCAACAGCAAATCTGAATGGTTTGGTCTATTCACTTGAAGATGTGTGTTACTGGAGTACACACCGTACCCACTCAAACATATCCTCTTCACCACTGTTGTCTTGTCCATGCCCCTCAAAATCATCCACATTCATGATGCTTTCCTGGTATAGGAACAAAGAAGTACTACTATTGCATTGTAACAGCATTGGAGTATTACATGTCCCAGCTTCTGTGCCTGGCAGTATTGAGAGTTGGTTGAGCAACTGAAAGAAAGAAAATCATATCTCTGCTAGGTGTGATTCAAGGAGAATGACATAAAAGAGAGAGGCAGGACAGGGCCATCTCCTGAGCTGGCAGAAGCTCCGAGTCAGAGCAGCCAAAGGACAGTGCCTGAAATACTGCTGAAAGCAGTGGTGATGGCAAAACTCACCCAGAGATGACCCTGAAGGAGGGGCACCAGTGGCAGCTCTGACCAGGGGAAGAGGTGAGGGTGGGCTCCTGATCACTGGGCTCTGCTCTGGTACCCAAGAGCAGATGTCCCACTTGCATCTTCATTTAGATCATCTTGGTTTTAAGTAGCATTTGGGTATGAGCAGGCAATGCATCACATCCTGTGCTGCTGGAGCTGATGGAACACAGCTCATTTTACATGCAGACAGGCTTACATATCTGTACAGGTCATAAAAGGAACATTACCTAAAATAGTAAGTAATAGGCTTAATATGTATTCTTGCAGAAGACAATGAATAAATTCAGCTCCATGAAAGACTCACTAGTGCATTTCTGATAAATAGAGCTTCTTCCAAGTGCTCAGCAATAACGTAGCAACCAGCACAGCTGCTTCACCAGCAGTGCCTAATGGCTTGGACACAGTCCTTACTACAAATCAGTAAGACTGATATTAGCAGAGAGCAGTAAGCCAAAGATTTGATAAGTATCACTCAAAACTGCAAGTAAAACATGCTTCAAATATACTTCTGTGTTTCCTTTTCATTGATGCTGCAATAATCTAAAGTTTCCAAAGGCAGTAAGTTTTTCAGCAATGTAGGATAACTTTAATAATATTCTAACTAGCTCCCACTTTCTTAAACCAGTTCAGTTTTTCCTGTGGTAAAGTGATCTGTACTACAGCATCTATTTCAACCATTCTCTGTTGTTCATGACACATAAGTAGGGCACACCGTAATTTTCTATTTTCACAGGCTGCTTTGACTCCATGATACCTTATATCTGATGTGAGATCCTCTTGGGAGTACAGGCACATCCCAAATACATGTTTGAGAACCTATTTCACTAAGTCCACTAGACTATTAGAGACACAGTTCAGACTACCCTGTTCATTTCTTTCCACAGGTGAAGAAATCAGTGTGCAGACATATCTGAAAGTAAAATCAGTTTTGGTCCAGGGGTGGCTGATGCTTCCACAACGGTGCCACACCTTCCCCAAAGCAGCACATCCCACCACAGTCTGTCACTTATTGCAGTGTGTTTCTAAAATGACAAGAGCAGCTATATCTCCCTTTTCTCTACATTCAGCTGTTTTAAGCCTGTTCTAACAGCCTTATCACTTCTTAGCAATAAGAGAGGATTTAATTTCTCAGGTCTTGTACTGCTGTACATTTCTGAGTAGCTGTGAAAGCCTATCAGCCTATCAGACAGGGTTCAGTTTCTAACAGCCCCAGTGCCACAAGTCAGCCCTCGGGCAGTAGTTCCTCCACTTTCCATCTGAAGAACTGGACAGAGTAACTCCAGGTGTGCCATGATGACATGTCCCTCAAAGCTCAAAGAAGCTTTGGAGTTCCCTGTGCTGGTTACACTCTCCCTGCATGACTGCCCAGGGCAGAAAGCACACCTGCAGCCCACCACCCTATGCCTGATCGTGTGCTCAGCAATGGCAAGGACAGCTGATGCTCAGCTATGTCTGCAGGGAATTTCTGCCCTCTGTCACTTAATTATAGCTGATCTGGAATACTTGCTCTTCACTAAGGAAATTGTACTCTTAAGGTGATAAAATGTGGTGCTTTTAAAGCAAAGAGTTCCTAGAAGACTTGGAGTGTTGGGTAGTAAGACTGGGATTAATTCCTGCCTGCCAGTCACAGCAAACACCACAAGAGCAAGGCAAGCACTTGGCAGTGCATCCCCCACCCCAGCAGCTACATGTTCAGGGATGTGATCTGAGTGACCAGTGTGGACATCTTTTTTCTCAGAACCAGGCTTTGGTTAAAACTTACCTGGAAAAAACAGATAAAAATGGGCCCATGTCTTAGGCAAGCTTCTTTCTTATTTTAATGCTATCTCTCATTTGAGCTTCCCATTTGACAGCGCAACTTTGTCACCCTCTGCTAAAATTCTGCATTTAATTGGTGTTATCAGTCCTGCATGTATTTCAGTTCAGCATGAAACAAAATGACTGTCATAAATCCACTGAATTATTCACATTTCCATTAAATCATATTCTACCCAATACCAACATACTCCATGTTACAATGTAGAAGCAAGGGTCAGTTTTGCCTGAAATATTGTTTTCAGAGTCATTCTCCTCAATGAATGCTTCCAGATGAATTCATCCTGTACAAATTGCCAGAGCTAAGGTAAACATGGTAGGGAAGAGCTGGTGGCATCTGCCACCAAACCCCATAGCCCCACAGATGTGGCTGAACCTGACCCTGCTCAGCCGCCAGCATCCTCACCCTGTCAGCAAATTATTTTTATTATGTATTATTTTCATTATTTTACTGTTTTATTATTAATATTAATAATATTTTTATTATTATTTTAACTGCATAGTTAGCCTTAGTGGGCACCAGCTGGGTTAACTCATCCAGGAAGCAGGGTCTGCGGAGCTACCCCAAACCGGGTACACCACAAACAGCACCAAATAGCACAAAGCAATTACTGGAGGAAATTGCTCTGAACCACATGGAAAATTAGAAATCAGGGAAAAAAGAAAAAGAAAAAAAATAGGAGTTACACAACAAAATAATGAGAAAGAAGAGGAAAAAAAAACACCAATTTTAAAATCAGTGATGCCATTTGAGAATGTAACAAGCTCTTGCATCATGCCAGCTTGCCAAACTAATCCTCTGGTACTTAAAAAGGAAGCATCAGGTTGCCCCATACTTATCAGGAACAGCAAAGAACTGAGAAACACTCACCACATCTGTCCAAGAAACACCCAGCAAACAGCACTCCCTGCATCCATGTTAACAACAGCAGGAGGGACCCCCCACTTAAGTGCCACACTTAAGGGGCCGGCAGCAGGCAGCATGTGGGGAGGGAACAGCTTCTAAAAGGGCAGTCCATGTAGCCCAGAAATTATATTGGTTTACTTGGAAATGTCATTTCCAATCCTCATTTGTGCTGGGCATCGCTGCATGTTACACTTGTATGTGAATAGATTAATGTGTGTCTCTGTGTACATACATAGCAAGAAGGGTTTCACTTTCTTGCAGCAGCTACTTCTCATTACAGAAATAATAATACTTTTATTTTAAAACAGAATACTTTTTTAAAAGCAGATCTGCTGCTGCTGCTCTTTAAGATAAGTAAACTTTTACCCTTTTCCCAGCATGAGACAGGAAACTGCCTCACACTTCATATTTGCAAGGATACCTTGTTTGGTGGAATCACCTTCAGCTGCAGGTGAAGGCAGACAACCAGCCCCAGTGAGCCCCAGCTGAGTGATCGCAGAGCACTGCAGCACTAACCTGCCCTGGCCCAGATCACAGAGCCAACCTGAACAGTGACAAGGAGCCCCCCAGTGACTGGTGGGGAGCCAGTAGCAGCCCCAAGAGTGCAGCTGGGGCCCTGCTGAAACCTTCCAGAGGTGTCTTCAATGTAGGGACTGCCATCAGCTGCAGTGACACATAAGCCCAGGAGCAAGAGATGCTTTCACTTTGGCATACAGAGCTAAATCAATGCGTGCCCACTGGCCATAATAATCCTCACTTTACCAGATGTCCCTAAACTATTGCTTCACTTAGAAATGTTTAATTCAAAATCCAGATTGTGCTGGGAACATGCAAAAAGGGATGAGGAGAGTCACAAATAGGTGACTCTTAGATGTGACTGGGATGAAGGTGCCAGTCTTGCTGCTTTGGTAGCCATCATGAAGCACTGGACAGCTAAGTATGCAATACCTCCTCCAGCACACCCCTAACACTGCTCTCTTGTGCTTTTTCTTGTCTTTCAGGTTTCTGCTACTGTGGAGTGCAGTGCTTATCATGTACCCTACCAGTCTGGCCGTCATTGCGCTGACCTTCTCAAACTATGTCCTGCAGCCTGTCTTTCCTAACTGTATCCCCCCCTATAATGCCTCCAGGATCCTCTCCATGGTGTGTTTACGTGAGTATTTGCTTCTCGCACACGCACAAAGCTTGCTTTGGGTTTACATGGGACCACTCGAGGGACAACTTCCAGCCAGGCTGGGGTCATGGCCACAACAAGGGAAATCCCAAAACAGGCACCATGACTGGTGTGGGATATTCAGTCTCTTCCTGCTTGCCTGCAGGAAGCACAGTGGCTGGAGCGGGGCATAAAGGCATCTGAATCCCTGCAGGTCCCAGGGAATTGCAGCAGACAAGTTTATGGGATGAGGCGAAGCCATGGGCACCCAGCATGGGTGACCCACTGTTTGAGCCCTTCCTAGTCTCCTTTTACATTCACTAATGCAAGTGTGTAGGAAATGCAGGATGTTAATTACTTACAGAGCCAGCAAATCAAGCCAGAGCTACAAGAACCAGAGACATTCACCATTTCCATGAGGAGACGGTGATCCCTACACATTGAGCACTACCCAGGCACAGTAACTAGACCTGGGGGAGCCCCAGCTGGCAGCACCCAAGGCAGGAAGGCTGCTGGCTGATAGGGATGCCCCTGCAGCTGGGATTCTCCTAGGGAAAGGCAAAGCTCCTCCTTGCTCCCAGCCATGCTAGAGCTCCCCACAGGGATGTGCAGGTCACTCTGTGCTTTTCAATGCCTTGACTGTGTGGTCTTAAATAAACGCAATTTCATGTCACTGAATTCAATCTTTTGCTCTCCAGTCCTCCTGACCTGGGTCAACAGCTCCAGCGTTCGATGGGCAACGCGCATTCAGGATATATTTACAGCAGGAAAACTCTTAGCCCTGGCTCTTATCATTATTGTGGGCTTCATACAGATCTTTAAAGGTATTCTGTGAGACAGCTCTAACACGGGTATGGTACTGTTGACAGAAGTAATTTTCCCCACTTACTGTTTTCTCCTTACAAACTGACTCAAAGGAGCACTGGGTTTAGATGAGCTGCAGGGCTGTGTACTCACACAGCCACAGAAAGGATGGCACTACAGAGAAATCAGCTGTATTCTCTCAAACAAGTCCCTTTCTGGCCCACCTCATTGATTCTGATGGAATAAATGCAGCTGAGGATGTTTCAGAATAGTTACTGAAATTTTTTAATCTGTTTTATGTTCCTTAAATTTGAAGTACCCTGGGTCTGAAATGAATTCGGGCACTTGTCAGATTTCCTACAAAAAGTCACTTACAAGATTAAAAATAGGCAAAAAACAAGGACTCGCTGACTCACCAACTTAACGGAAAGCAGAAAACACAAAAGGCTCACAGTGTTTTTGTCATGTATATGATGAGTCATATAAAGGAAGATATGACATTTGTGGAGAGCAAACGTGTTTTCTCAGTGTAATAGTGCCACAGTCTGCCAGCCCCTCAGACATTTTATTTTTCAGTATTTCTGCTGAACACCACCAAACTCTTGTCAAAGAAAACTGCATTAAGAATGGGTAGGAATTGACTCTGACAAGGAGCCATCCTCAGGCAGCGCTGGTTGGTCCCATGAGGCAGAGTGGTGGCCTCACTGCAATGAGAGATGCTCTGAGTACTGCTCAAGCTGCCCCCCAAGGACACCACGACACAGAAAGCCCTGCAAGTGCAGTGCCAGCCCATGGTGACATGAAGAGCATGAAGTCCCAAATCCAATGAAAATAAAGACTAAAAATCACCTGTTTCCCAGTGTCTCTGGTAGGTAGGGGTGGATTAACCTCTTGCTTGCGCTCTCTGTGCAGGAAACTACAAAGAGCTGACACCAAGCAATGCATTCAATTTTTGGATGACTCCATCTGTGGGGCATTTAGCTTTAGCCTTCCTTCAAGGGTCATTTGCGTTCAGTGGCTGGAACTTCTTGAACTATGTAACGGAAGAACTGGTTGATCCCCGCAGGCAAGTATCCAAGTCTGTGCCATCCACACTTTCTTGAAGTGCTGAGACATTGGAGCTATCTGGTAATATTATTCATTTCATAAGCTGCAGCAATATCCTTTCATGTCTATGGGACTGGTCTTTCTAAAGTAGAGAGAGATTTTTTGTTTAGAAGTGATGGGACGCAAGTGAAAGGAACAGTGGAATTAAAAATATATTGCATAAAGCATTAACTGAATCAAACCAGCCTATAAGACAAAGCAGCATCTTTATGGCACTGTTCAATCATACAGTGCTTCCATAGCAAAAATAACCATCAGTGAGATGCTGTTCAAGTGGCTATAGGGAGAATCACTTCTATTAGAAAAATGTGGGATTACGCTTAGGTCTCTTTGCTTTTTCACCCAAAGGGGATCTTCCACAGACACCAAAAAGAGAAGATCAGAAAGTCATTGTGTGGCAGTGCCCCCAGGGCAACGAACATCATGCTGGTCCTGGGTATGGGAAGGGGCTTGGAAATGATTTATCACAAGCAGGCTGGAATGCTGGAGGGAAAATGAATGTTAATTTAGTAAAGCAAAGCTCAAATGTTTCAACGTTTCTGAGCCGATGAAGTGGAATGACAAATGGCAAGAGCAGCTCTCCAAGCATTATTTCTGGGCATCCAAGGCACACAGCGATTAAACAAGGAGAAACTGAAGCTATTACAGTGCCTGGGTGGGAATGAATTAGAGCTGCAGCTTTACAAGCGGCTCTGCATGTAACTCGCACTAGTGAGTGGCGAAGTACACGTCCAGAGATCTTGGCAGGAATAAAGCAAATGTGGCATAGTGTTCCCTCCGTAGAACACCAATGTTTTAATTGACCACCACAATTTAAAAGCTGAATAATGAAAAGTTATGACTTAAATAAGGCAAATGTGGCCTCAGTTGAGAAATAAAGAGAAAAAGGAGTGAATGGCTTGTTTTATTATTATTGCAGTCTCCAAGGGGAAACTATAAAAAAATACTTCCCATTGTTACTAAATCTGTTCAAAATCATAAAGGTTAAATAAATTTTTTAAAGACTTTTTTTTTTGCAAATCTGACACACGGAGAGAAATCCATTATTACCTTAGATACGGGGTGGTTCAGGTGTCCTGTAAGTTGCCATGTTGTTGTATGACCAGACCAGGTTTAAGGCATGGGGCAGGCCAAGACAGCCACCCGAACAACAGGATCTTGTTTCTTTTCAAAGCAGGGGAAAGTAAAGCAAAACAAGGCTTTTCATTGCACCACTGGTGCCTGTACATATAGTTGTACATAATTGTTGTGGTCTTGCTGTACATGACTTAATTTCTTATCTACCCTCCTAATTCTCTTATTAGGAACCTACCTCGTGCCATATTCATATCCATCCCATTGGTGACATTTGTGTATACGTTCACCAACATTGCATATTTCACTGCCATGTCACCCCAAGAGCTCTTGTCCTCCAACGCTGTGGCGGTAGTAAGTAAACCATTCCCTGGATGTCTAAAATACACTTTGATTTTGGTTCTGTGCTTTGCAGTGTATTTCAGTTTCTCTGCCTTCTGTTGCTTTAGACATTTGGTGAAAAGTTACTGGGCTATTTTTCCTGGGTTATGCCAGTCTCAGTGGCCCTATCTACATTTGGAGGAATAAATGGATACCTTTTTACCTCATCAAGGTTAGATGCAGTACAATTTTATGAACGTTATCTAATTTGGGGAGGGGCTGGTTTAATTGCGTTTGCTAAAGAAATGCTAGCTAGACATTTTGGATGTTGTCGAGCATGAGGTCGTTGTTGGGTGTGTTGGATACATTCAGTTATGAATTGCTCTGTTTTGAATCATCAAATGTAATATTGAATCGTGGAATCTCTTGCAAAAATAATCCTTATGAGCTTCTGAAATTGTCTGCAGATGTGAAATAACTCACAGTAAGAGCCTAACACGGCCTTAGCATGGAACCAAAGTCATTTTACATCAATAAAGTTCCAGTAGCTACAAGCTAAATCGTGCTTCACTCAAAGAGCAGTTTTAGGGCCTGGTGCTGTTCCCAGTTACAGACATTTTCATTCTGTAGTGGAAAAACTCCTTCCAGGCTAGACATTTTGCATGCACACTGCTGATAGTGAGGCCAGAATCTGTAAAGTGTATTGCAGCGTAGTCTATAAAGTCTATTTATATTAACTGACCTCTCTGAACTTAATTAAAATGTTATAAAAAAGTTTTGAGGAAACAACTCAAGTCTTAAGTACCTTGGGAAGTTATTTATCTCAGCACATTCGTGAGTACAGTGAGATGCCACAAATCTAAGTGCGTATGTTACAGGTTATGCACTTAGAAGTGAAATTAAACTTCAGGCGTGTTAAACCTCATTTAAGACCTTTCTGACACTGGAAATACTACCTAGGAGGGGTTTTGTGCCTCAGCTATATATAACTGATCCCCACACAACCTTCACAATACTCCTCATACCCTGGGTAAGGAGGCAACGCTGGCAAAACTGGACAGATTTCGGTCCTCCTGCTCAGAGGTAATTTGGCATCTCAAAGCAGGTCATTTCACAGATGCTCTTAGCCATTAAAGGCCTCGTATCCTGAAGGGTTAGTTTCAGTGACTTACTCCAGGTTACACAAACAGTCTCTAGTCATCTCCCCAGTTGCAGCCCAGCACCCGTAGGCTGCAGCTCCCTTCCTCAGCAGTGCAGGTGGTTGGGATTAGACATGTTCTACAGCTAGGAACTGAAGAGGCTGTTGTACGCTCAGCCGCTTCAGCATTACTGCTCTCATTTCCAGGTTATGTTTCTCTGGTGCTCGAGAAGGCCATTTGCCAAGTCTGCTTGCCATGATCCACGTCAAGCACTGCACACCCATCCCTGCCCTGCTCGTCTGTGTAAGTTTTACTGTCCCTGCTCTGCCTCTCTGTAACCTTCTTTTATAAATACTAAATCACAGAGAGAAGAGCTTGAGAGGCCATTTAACCCCATAAGGAGGAGAAGAGAGTCAGCATGGAGTGGTGGGATTATATTGCTGGTGGGTGCTGGCCAAGCACCTCCAATGGCCCCAAAGGGGAGAAGCCTTCAGCTTCAGAAATAATCCCTCCTATTCCCAACCAACCTGGGTGCCTGGAGGGCTTCCCTCATATCTAACTTGAGCTGCAATTTAAGCCCATTATGTCTTGTTCTCCCTACAGCAGAGATAGAGACTGGCTTTTGAAACAGACCGTTTGTTTTACAGGGGAGAAGCTCTTTTGATGAATTTTGCCTGTTTTCACAAGCATTTGGGAACAAAGAGCTTCATACACTTTTACCAATAGTGAGGGCAGGATATGTGATGGGTTTTACTGCAGCATCAAAGACACTACAGAGGAAATTGACTCTCAGTGCTGCTGTCCCGTTGCATAGCCTGAGAAAGGGAATTCCCCAAAGGGCATTTACTTGAAATCTTGTCTAGATGCAGATTTGCCACTGATTTAAAAACAGGTGGTTTTGACCACAGATGCACTAAGAAGGTGCACACTTGTGTGTCTGTCTCCCAGCGATAAAAGCAATTCTGGCACAATACAGCCAGACCAAATTTCACCAAATAAGCCTGCTGCACATTCTGCTTTTATGGCAACATTTGCCTCTAGCTAAGGCTTTACAGCATCCCTGGGGCTTAGTGTCCACCACAAACACCTCATGTCTTGCCTGTGCAAGGTGTCGGGGTAGGCAGAGGCCCCTGGTCCCACCATGGGCTACTGCTGGTGCCAATGAAGCAGAACTCTTTTCTCCTTAAAAATGCATTGTTTGAAATTACACAGACTTTCAGAGGCTGCTTCGCTGTGAAACAGCTGGCTGATCCATCAGGCCTACACCAGTTCCCTGCTGTGTTCAAAACATCCTCCTTGAATCACAGTGCAATCACAGAACAAGGTGTTTTAAAGCAGCTCACGGTATATCAAGTCCTAGGAAATATTACTTTCTTTACAAATATAATATAAAGTAGACAGCTACAATAGCAAACTGGGTCAGACTTTAGGCAAACCTAATTAATACCCCAGGTTCCTTTTTCTCTTCAATGAACCATACCTAGCTCTTTGCATGAAGAAAGGTCTCTTTGTACATGGAGAAAGGCCTTTTTAACACCACCAGCGAGCCTGTATTTTTACTAATCCTTTCCAAAACCAAGGGACCAAGTTAAACAGACAGGTTTTTTGCAATAGAGTGGGGACCATCCAGCTCTCCTGCGTGCCATGCGGCTGTGGCCAGGCAACTGAGGGAGCAGCACACCCCCTGCAGCCTTGTACCACTCAGCAGTCATGCCCACACCATGAGCAGACCTGACACATGAGTGTCACCTATGCACAGAATCACAATGCTCCAAAGCAGCGTCGCCATAAAACCTGTAAGTGGCAGGAAAGGGTCGTGTGTGGGAATGACGCTGTCAGAGGAAAGCCAGGAACGTGTTATACAGATGTAAAACACCCTCCTATTTTAAATCCGTTTTGTGGTGACACTGTGTTGAAATCCCCCTGCCAAGCCTGTGAGGCTTTGACCAGGGGAATGGAGGGACCAGGGTGTTGTTTGACAGCGGTGCCTAGTTCCTGGTGCTGGTGGTGCAGAAGCCCTCCCTTCCAAGAGGCCTTTGCCATTGGAACAGCAAATTGAAAAAAAGGGACGTAAGCAAAGCCCGGAGTAAGGGACAAACCTGAGCTCTCTCTGAAGGGATGTGGATATTTGGCTTCTCTCAGGCTCTGGCCACCAGCAGACAGTGTTCACAGGACAAGTATGTGGTGGAGGCCAGGGCTCAGCAACCAGGGTACAGGCCAGCAGTGGTGTGGGACCCAAGGAGCCAGCTCTCCTGGCTTTACGCAGTGTAAACAAGCGAGTTTATAGCATGGAAATTTCCACCATCAGTCTGCCAGCTTCCAAACACAAGTAATGCTCCAAAGATTAATGATGCCAGTCATCTGCAGAATGAGCTGTGGGCCAGCGGGGATAAAGGACAAAGCTCATTCTTTATAATATACAAGGCACTTGCAACAACATAGTGCACTGACCACAACATGTTCAGTCTGCAAGAAATCCTTCTTCCATCAGCAGTTCTCACCATAGGGGTCAATAGCTTTTAAAACAAATAACAGGAATGGGTAGAGTAAAGCGATACAGAGCTCTGCCAGCCCTCCCAGCCCTGCCTGCCCAGTCATGGGCAGTAGAGTCACCTCTGCCAGCACCTCAGGGTATTTACAAACAGACCCTCAGCATGTCCCATATAACCCTAAATCCCCACTCAGCTGCAGTTGCAGAGCTCAGGGATAATGGTCTGAACCACAGGAGGTGGCAGATACCCAGTGAGGCCTGTAAACAAAAGGCATTTAAATGCATTAATGGGGTGTTCACTTGTTTATGTTGGGTTTAAGCTACTCTTTCTAGTAATGACTCAAGAAAGGTTATATTTCTCTCTTTGCAGTGTATGGCCACTCTTGTCATCATGCTTGTTGGAGACACATACACACTAATCAACTATGTGTCATTTATTAACTACCTCTGCTATGGAGTGACAATTATAGGCCTGATTGTGTTACGATGCAAGAAACCCAAAATCTTCAGACCTATCAAGGTGACAATGTTAAAGCTAAATATCTTGGTTGCAATAGTGATGCAAAGGGTGGGATGGGCATACCAAGCCCTCTATCTGTTTTGAATAATGGTTTGGTTTTGATGTAGTGGTAGTGTTTCATGGTTCCAAACCATGTCTCAAAGAGCCATTAGTGTAAAAATGGGATACACACAACCACAGGGGTGTCCTAAGACACAACCACTCAGCCACTGCTGTTGGTCTGCACAGTCGTGCTCTGCTCTGCTCTCTCCTGGTAGGTGAACATCCTCATCCCCATCACTTACCTGGCATTTTGGGCATTTCTGCTGATCTTCAGCTTATACTCCGAGCCAATCGTCTGTGGAGTTGGACTTATTATCATTTTAACTGGAGTGCCAGTGTTCTTCCTTGGAGTCTACTGGAGAAATAAACCAAAGAGTGTAAATAGGCTAATAGGTAAGCTGGTGCTGCAGTGCCTTGCTGCATTCCTGGTTGTGCTTGTGTCTGCAGGGATCTGCTTAACCTCTGAACCCACAGCACTAAAACAGCAAAGGAACATCCTGCGTGAGCCCAACCACCACTCCTGGTCATAGGAGGCCCCTGGGCACAAAGCTTGCCTTTGGGCAACTGTTCTGCTCACTCTTGAGAATGTTTGCTCACCTCCTTTCGTGCATCTGTGCAGCATCCCATCCACCCAGCTCACTCACCAGAGTCTGTCCCAGAGCCAGATACACAGAAGTACAACAGTGACATACTGGCACAGGGTGCCCAGAGAAGCTGTGGCTGCCCCATCCCTGGCAGTGTTCAAGGCCAGGTTGAATGGGGCTTGGAGCAACCTGACCTAGCAGGAGGTGTCCCTGCCCATGACAGGGGGTTGGAACTGGATGAGCTTTAAGGCCCCTTCCAACCCAAACCAGTCTGGGATTCTATTAAGGCTCAATAAACTATCAAAAAAGAACTAATAAATGCACACAAGCTTTCATCCCACTGTGCCACCAGCACATCCTACTGCACAAACCCCACATGGCACAGTGAATTATTTCACTCTCAAAAGATAAGAAAGCTTTACATTATCACTTATGTAAAATTAAAACTGTGCATAAGTCTTTGATGGCTTGGCTATGATTGGCTTTTAATTGTTTTGCTCCAAGGCGAGGACTTTCAAACAAGCACACTGCAGCCCTTTGCTCTGATCACAGGTCCCCAGGATCAGCAGCCCCCACTGCCGACACAGTGTCAGGAGGACTGGCAGCCATCCGAGGCTGTCTCTGCCAGCACAGCCCTGCAAGGCGCTGGGGAAAGCATCCTTAACACTGCCCATCTTAAGCTGCCCCTGCTTCACCAACACTGTTCTATCCCTGAGCGGGGGGTGAGAAGGGATGGAGGGGCAACCTCTGCGCAGCAGGACCGAGCAGCCACGGGTGGGAAGATGCACATTGATTCACACATTGCATCACCCCAGCATCGTGCTTTCAGATGAGCTCAACCATCCCCATTAACCACCCGCACGTTTGCTCCTGCAGAGTCCATGACGTGCTGGGGACAGAAGCTGTGTTTTGTGGTCTACCCTCAGGGGGGAGTTGCTGCGGAGGAAGAGGCACCCTCAGCACTCTCGGCCCGCTCTCGGCAGCCGGCGAGCGGGAGGGACGCGAGGAAATAACGGCGTGGCACCGGAGGCTGCGGTGGCCTCTTGTTTACATGATGATTTTTGCTAAAAGATTTTCTGGAAAAAAAGAAAAAAAAAGGAAAAAAAAAAAAAAGGTTTTAGAGCTCCAGCAGTGAAGCCCGTCAGTGTGCTGCACCCTCATGGCATCCGTAGCTGTTAGGTTTTCCCTAAAAAGGAAAAAAGAAAAAAAAAATGAAAAAAAAAAAAAGAGGAGAGAAAAAAAAAAAGAGAGAGAGAGAAATAAAATATTAAATAAGGCACTGGTTGCTTTTTTTTTTTCTGGCAGCAAACTTGCTCAGCAGGGGAGAGCAGCACAGATACAGCTCTGGAATACTGATTGTAGCTGCTGTGAGGGTCCATCAGAGACGTTATGAATTCAGGCATTTCAGAAGTAGGGCAGCTCCCAACATAAAATCAAAGTGGAGAAATCGGAAAGTGAGGAGACCTTGGGAAACCCATACCAGCCGGAAAATCCCTGTCCCTGGGTGGGGTGAATCCCCACATACCACAGAAGGTGTCAGAGTTCCAGCCCAAAGGATCACCCCTGTCTGAGCACCCAAGCACCCGTGCAGCCAGGGCTTTGCACTGAGCACTAACCAGCCAGGGCGGTCCTTAGAGTCCAGGGTACAAACCCATGCCTGCCTGACTGCCCAGGCATCATTTGATGACACATGGAAAAAAAAAGCATATGCAGAATTAGTAACAAAAATCTCAAGCATCTTAATTACGAGGCACTTTTGCTGGGTTCCTCTATCCCGATGGGGACAGCACTCTTCACACCACCCAGTAAGGGGTCTAGTGGACCCCTTCACACCACCCACCTGGTCTAGTGGAAGGTGTCCCTGCCCTTGGCAGAAGGGCTGGAACCAGGTGAGCTTTAAGGTCCCTTCCACCCCTTCCAACCCAAACCAGGCTGTGATTCTATGTCACGTTGCTTCAAATTCCCCATTTCAACTATCCTAAGCCAAGCAGCAAACCTAAGTCATCCTCACATCTGATGCTCTTTAGAAAGTGGTTTGCATATTTTATTTGTGGCAAAGACTAGGAAAAACCTCTAGTTCACCTATTTAATTAATACATAGAGATTTGCTGCTGTAGCAATATGGCCGCTCTCATAATAAAGGATCTTTTGAAAATGCAAAACACAAGAACAGCTCTGGGCAACATTTTGAGTTGCTACCATTCTTCTCAACTTCTGAAAACAAACCCCGACACGTTCAGTAGCCCTGGAAACAGCCCTGTGGATTTAATTTTAAAAGTATCGTTCTATGTGTTACAGGCCCTGGTATAAAAATTAAGGATTCATTGTCTCTTAGGTGGTCAAGTACCACACGCTCTACAAAGATGTAAGTATGGACTCAAAACAAGGAGCGAGTTCAAGAAGCATTATCTTTCCAACATAACTTATTATTCAGAAGTATTTTTATTTTTAAATACCTATCCATCCCTCTGAACTTTCAGAGAGAAGACCCTCAAAAGACACAACTTACACTCTGCTCTTTGTATAAAGCTGTAAATCCTAAGAGATTAAAATGTGTATTTAGCTAAAAAAGAAGGTGTAGGTTTGCGTGTACAAATGCACACATGTGAAAAGAGATTCCACATTTTAAATGCTGTTTTGAATATATGAAGTTTGCCAATGAAAACCATATATATTCAGCTTGCTTTTGCTTTTAATTCACAGCACGCCTCCCCTGTGACTAAGCAGCACCTGAACACTTCACCTGCACTGGAGGCTCTCATGGCCAAGTCTTATTTTCCACAGTTCAAAATCCCTGTTCTGTGGTATGATTTCCAACAGATTAATTTTTTCAAGAACTTCATTATCTAGTGGTAAAACTAAATGTATTACGGCACCCGCAATGATGACTGCTTTCAGAACTGTGAAGGTTTGGTGTGGTTTTATTTTTGTTGGTTTAAACAATTACGGTGTGGAAATCAGCCAGTACCCAAACTTTGCAGCTCTTCAGACAAGAAGACTGCATGGTAATGAGAGAGGTGGTAATAAATAATAATAATAATGTGCTAGTGAGGCTTTCCTTGGCTATTCTTTAAAGAAATCAAAAGGAAAATTAAAGGACCAATTGCCTCCATGTTGTTAACAGAGTCTGGCTCAAATTTTCCCTGATTATACTGCCTTGAATTAAAACAATCAACATTGGTCCTTGAATCAGTAGGCTGAATTTAAAACAGGACGACTTAGTAGAGCTCATCTTCAAATTACACACCAATCCCCAAAAGGTGCTCCAGAATGTCTCATTTCATTTTTAGGAACAGCTTCATGTGTGCTTTCAATATCACATATATTATTTTTAAAGGCATTGCAAACGTTAGTTCCCAATATGTAAAACTTCTAACCACAGAAATCAATGTACAGCACTAAAAAGATAAATTGATAAGCTAAATAAAATTTAGCAGCATGCTCAACCCCGTGTAAGCTTGAGTTTTCCAAAAGACGAAGCAACAGGCCCAAAGGAGATACAATTACTAATATTTTAAAGCCCACCCCACAAGAGACAAACCTTGAGACAAGCACACCAAGAACACTGTGATACTTGATATGGGAAAGCAAGTTGTTTCCAAAAGAAAGAAATTTAAACAAAGCTTTAAAAGCAAAGTTATACTATGTAAGACTATATATTATACGCTAGTATATTTATGTAGCATAAAATATTAGAGGTTGCAATGCAGAAAAATATTCTGTGCTGTGTATTCTTTTAGTGCCGGCAATAATACAGCATTCAGAGAATTTCAGAGAGAAAATGAGATCATGCAAGCACTACAAATGGTGTCACATCTAAGTCAGCTTAATGCAAAGTCAATAAAAGATGTATTGGATTATTCTTACCTGCAGTATCACTGTTGTGAAAAGCAGCCTTAGATCACAACATCAACTCTTCTATGTGCTGTGCAAAATGGAGACAGGGAAGATAGTCCCTCTCCCAAGTAAGACGATGTTCAATAGGACATAAGAGCTGGGTGGGCACTGGTGGGAGGCACAGGGAGAATGAGGCAGAGCTGCTGCTGCTGGCCTAGCTGCTCTTCAGTAGTTTCATAAACTTGATAAAGGAATTGGCTGCTTTCAGTTCACATTAGTACATAAACCAGAAAAGTTTGATCTCAGCATCAAGGAGAGAGACCTGCATCAGTTCAGAGCTTTCATCTGATTCCAAAATGATCAATGCATCACCGTGCATTTAATAATACATCTGAGTTGGAAGCATCTTCACCAAAAAATGTATACAAAAATACGCAGGTAAGATGTCATTCATCACACTTAATCATTTCTAAAAGCACAACCCTGACTCAGCCTGGATTGAGGCCAGTGGCCCCTGCAGACCACCACCATCACCTGGTGAAAAGTCGTGGTAGGCTGGGAAACCCACGGGCACTGCTTGTCTGTGAACAAGCTGATGCTGTGATAGCAGATGTGCCTCTCCACGACAAAAAGCTGAAGCTGAATAAAACAGTCCATCTTGGAGGGGAAAGCAAATAAATAAACAAACAAGCAAACAACCCCCAGCAAACATGCTCTCCCACACTTTGTTTTCAGAGGCCTTTGTCAAGATATTTCTCATGTTTCACTCTCCTATTTGTGAATTCCTAAAGCCTTGAAAACAAACTACAATTGCTTGCCAGCCCTTTTGTACCAAGTACTAAATAACAAGAAGTTAGCAATTACTCAGCTGCTGAGGAGCTTCATGAGAGATACTGAATTATACGTCACAACTGAAAATGTGACAAAAATGAAGGGTAAACCTTGCTTGGCATTAGTCTTTTCCTAAAGCCTTAGAGTTCAAATGAGTGTGCCCTGTTGCCACCCTCACCTCCAGTGGTGAATACATACAAAGCCTCTTTGGTTTTTTAAACATCCCCTCCTCAGTCTTTGGTGGGTCTCAATCAGCGTTATATCTTCAATGAAAAAATCCTACGTTTGGACAAACGAGAGAGGAAAACCCAAGGAGAGACATTAAGAAAGTGACCAAGAGATGCTGAGAGCCAAAAGGAAATCTGTCTTCAAGTCTTAAGTGAAGAGAGAGTGGTAGAAGGGAGGGAGACCTAGGAGGCACTGTAAGGCAGGAAACATACAGAATGAAGGGGGAATAAAAATTAAACTTCTACCATCCGCATCAGGTTTTTGTTCCCTGTAACCAAGACACAAGAGCTGGAATCTGAGAAGAAGAGGACAGCATTTGCCATTAGATAACAGGCTGACTAGGGACAGGAGAACAGATGTGGTTGCTACCACTGAGTTTCAGGTAACATGCAGCCAGCATTTGTACTGGGTTTTAAATCCCAGTATCTGCCTGGGAGATTAAAACTCAGTTTCCTTCAAGGCATAAAATCGCAAATAATCAAAAGCAGATCGTATGCTCCCTCTCAGAGAAGGGCCTGATTAAAAAAATACTTAATTCCCTCAAGGCTTTTCAAGTTAGCTCCATGGTTTGTCAATAAAACATACCTATTGCACTACACAGGCTGCCAACAAACTGTGGCAAATGCACAGGTATCATTTATTAATCTATTTCCATTTCAAGGGCTATATTTAATTCAGCCTCCCTTATATCAGGATATGGTTTGTAGTATTGCTGCTTGTGCCACTGTCACTGCAGCTGAATTAGCACTGCATGGTGAAGAAAAGCAAACACTTCCCGCTAGGTTAGGAGGTATTATCTCTCTGCACCAAGCCCTGTACTTCCATCCTTCATGGCTACAGATAAATCTAGGTGGTCATAAAGTCCATCCAATTCTCTTTAATACAGATAAATATTTCCAACTCTATAGACTAAATCTTTGTCAACACAAAATAACTCAGCCTCCGCCTTCTGAAAGACAGCAGGACAGAGCCAGCGGTACCCTCCAAAGCACAGACTGGGAAGGGGAAGCATCAGCAAAACAATCATTGTCCTCCGTGAAGGGAACCGGAGGCTGTACTTCAGACATAACTATTTTTAATCACCTAAACAGTCACACATTTTGGGCTTCTGCCACCCCTCATATTCATGTCAACGCAATGAGCTGGGGTTTGTGTATGCAGAGTCAAACAAAGGCACAGTACAATTTAAGCACCTTCTATCTTTGTGACAATCAGAAACCCACAGTCTCTGGGCACATGAAATTTTATTAAAAATGAAGGGATCCAAACCAAGAGCAAAGTACGATGATGCCCAGCATCTTACTTGCTTAGTATCATTGTCCAGGAATCAGCAGACACTGTCAACCATGATGCCACACCTGAACCATATACCTGTACATTCATTGTGGTAAAATTTTATAGGTAAATGAATATATACAATGTAAATAAAGAACATACAACCTGAAGAGAAAAACCAAACCAAAACAACAAACAACATAGCAGATAACAGAAAACAAGTAGATTTAAGGGATGTTACAAAGTCAAATACAAGCTGGCAGATGCCAGAATTTTAAACAGAAACATTCCCCATGTTTTAACAGCAGTAAAAGAAAACACAAGAGAGTCACTTCTCCCTTAATGCTGCCTTTGAGCTTCTAATCTCCTTAAACTAGCGTAGGTATTCTTCTCCAGTCAGAGAGGCTTTGAGGGAGGGTTTTTTGGCTGCTTGGACAGGGGAGGCTTGTATCTTAAAAACCAAACCAAACCCAAATCAAAAAAGCTATCTTAAATACTTTTCTTCTCCTTCCTGTCTAGAAAAATCTTTCAGGAGTGCAGAAAAGCATTATTAAAATAACAAAAATTTTAGCAAGCTTATTAGCTGATTAACTTTCTTTAAAGTGTGTTTTTTTCCACTGAGCAAAGGAATGGAGCAATGAGATCTTCCTGCTCATGCCTGGCATAACAGCAGTTTCCTACTTTTTAAACTTCTGGCTGTAATTTTAAGAAGTTCTGAATACAAGGAGGCAGCTTACATGAAACAGACCTGGGGTGCCTTCGAGAGTGGTTCATTCACTGCTTGATGCTTACAAGGGCAGACATAAGCTATCACAGCCTTTGTGGTTTCCTCAGGTATTGACACTGCAGCACTCTCAGTGCAGACCCTGAGATTTCTTCTGCAAAATCAATCAATGAAACCAATTTGCAACTGAAGAAACACAAAAAAAAAAAAACAACCCAAAACCAAACCAACTTCAATTTAATTTTTCAATCCTACGTTCCAGTAA
>JAOEHY010015395.1:0-18858 GCA_025447955.1 Psilopsiagon aurifrons
CTGCTCTGAATCTCTTCTCTGTCCAACCTGTAGCTGTGCCTGGGATTGCTCCGACCCAGGTGTAGGACCTTGCACTTGGTTTGTTTTAACTTCATCAAGTTGGCATCAGCCCACCTCACAGGTGTGTTAAGGTCCCTCTGGATGACATCCCTTCCCTCCAGGGTACCAACCAAACCACACAGCTTGGTGTCATTGGCAAGCTTGCTGAGGGTGCACTCAATCCCACTCTCCATGTCTCCAAAACAGATGTTGGACAAGATCGGTGCCAACACAGACCCCTAAGGGACACCACTCGTTACTGGTTTCCAGCTGGACATCGAGCCATTGACCACAACTCTTTGCATGCAATCATCCAGCTAGTTTGTTATCCACCAAGTGGTCCACCTATCATCCCCAGTTTAGAGACAAGGACGTTGTATGGGACAGTGTCGAATGCTTTGCATAAATCATAGAATCATAGAATAGTTTGGATTGGAAAGGACCTTAAGATCATCTAGTTCCAACCCTCATGCCATGGGGAGGGACACCTGCTACTAAACCATGCCATCCAAGGTTCTGTCCAACCCGGCCTTGAACACCACCAGGGATGGAGCATTCACAACTTCCCTGGGCAACCCATTCCAGTGCCTCACCACCCTTACAGTGAAGAATTTCTTCCTCATATCCAGTCTAACCTTCCCCTGTTTAAGTTTGAACCCGTTACCCCTTGTCCAGGTAGATGACGTCAGCTGCCCTGCCCCTGTCCATCAGTTCCATAGCCCTGTAATAGAAGGCCACCAAATTGGTCAGGCAGGATTTCCCCTTAGTGAAGCTATGCTGGCTGTCACCAAGAACCTTGTTGTTTTTCATGTGCCTTAGCATGCCTTCCAGGAGAAGCTGCTCCACGATTTTGCCAGGTATAGAGCTGTAACTGTCTGGTCTGTAATTCCCTGGGTCTTCCATTTTTCTCCTTCTTAAAGTGGGTGTTATATTTCCCTTTTTCTAGTTGTCACAAACTTCACCTGACTACCATAATTATTTGTAGATGACCTGCCTTAATTTGAATTTTAGTGTACTTTCTAAAATCTGTTTGTGTTTCTATGACTCTATAGAGACTTGCTATCAGCTTTGTTCCCTTCCTACATGAAAGCTTCACTCCCAAGTTTTCTGTAGTCTCTTCTGGACTTTTAACAAATTTAGGAATTTTCAGTACTCATAAATTCAAACTGATAAAGGAAATAATAATCTACCTAAATCAGAGGCCAATATTCTCTGCCTCTGAAGGACTAGCAGGCAGTTGAGGTTGCACAGTACTTTGCTGGGTGGAGAAAGCACAAGAATCAGTTCTACATTGTATTAAGTGAGTGGAATTGATGAAGTGACCTTACGGACCCCTGAGTGAGTCCTAGTAAAATAATCTTTATCCACAATTTATCAGCTCCAAATGAGAGTACAGCTAATCCTCCCAATATAAATATAATAATAGAAAAGAAGCTTCATTAGCTCCATTTCTTGGTAAGGGTCTTCTTTAAGCCTGTGGCAGAAAACTTAATGCAACCCAATAGTTTGTGGAGCTACTAGTTAGAGATATGAAGTATTGTCTTAATGAATATCTTAATAAATGCCTGAGTCTGTGGTAGGAAACACTGAAGAAATGTATTTTCCAAGCAGGGAGTCTGCAAGATCTCCCATGCAAATGGAAATACATGTGAACTGGTAATTAATGTTAACATCGGACACCATGCTGCAGAAGCAAAGAGAAGCACAGAAAAGCAGGCATAGACGGAATTTCTTCTGCGAAGCATTTCTGCTATCTGAAAGTAATGTAAGGCAACTTCAGGCCATTCTTCATACAACTGTATGACAAAGCTCTTCAAGAATTGCTAATGCATGCTACTATACAAAGGTACAAAACTTTCCTAAGATTAGTCAATAACCTATTTAGTAACATATTAGAAGATATAATCTAGCATTGCTATTAAATGTCCCATTTACAATAATTTCTCATATTCCAGGATCTTTTAAAAAATATCAGCAGGAGTCCATATGTCTTTAAAAGTCCCAGCCTGAAAAGCTGTGCAAAGATAGTTAATTATTTTTTTACTCTTTTATGTGCACAACTCAGGAGATCACTGACATGCCAGCACAATTTGTACTATCCTTGCTGCCTAAGCAGAAACAAACCGGACTGTGGACATGCAGACTTTGTTGCCTCTGGGCACTTCATCATGGGCAGTGCTATGAGAGGTCTTGCAACACTTTTCTCCACACTGCAGGCTGTCAAGGAGTAGCAGGGACTTTGTGTAACATGCTAAGTTGAAAACAAGCAAAAAACCATGATGGGATATTATTGGACTCTACACCTTTTCATGTCAAATTCACAGTGGAAGGTCTGAGTTTTCATGCCAATACTGTCTGAAAATACCTACTCAAATGCAGTATTCTGCTTATTTCATGGTGTTTATTATTATAATACAGAGATCACTTGCATGAAAATGTAGTACAATATGCTGTTTTGTGTAATAATATATAACAATGTAACTGTAACCAACAGGGTGGAAAAATAAATTCAAACTTAAAATGGTGTTTAATGCAAATGTGTAAATAGAATATCTCCAATAAAGAGTCCTTGGTTAGTTACTTATACGGTTTAAGCTTTAAATAATATTATTAATATTTTTAGTCAAATATGGAACAAAGTGTCAGCAGCAAGATAAATCTGCATCAAACAATACCAAGCAGGAGAAATCATCTTAACAGCCTGCCTAATGTGGCATTGAACAGTAGTGACAGGGCTGCAGGCAGCAGTTAGCAAGAACAGAAAAAATGAGGCATCGTTTGTGCCCTTCTGCTGGCTAGTATATGGAGGCCGGGCAGCCAGTGAAGGGCCTTCGGCTTAAGAGAGGTGCGGTAGGATTTGGCTGGCATTAACCATTTAAAAGTTAGGCATATCGCCTATGCTGGTCATCCAGGGTTGGTCTGGCTGGTAAGGGCACTGTGTCTCATGCAAGGGGAGCTGTCCAAACCAGGAAGTATGATGTGCACTAGCATGCCTTTTCATCTCGATGAACGGTGTAGAGAATATGGAAGCTAGCTGAGGCTAGGTGCCTGATTTTTCAGGCCAACAGGTAGGAGAGAGGTCCATCATGCCTGCACCACCCCCGGGGACTATCCTCATCTTTGTTGCTGACCTCCAGGGCCAGTAGGCCATTCATTTCTATCTGCTTTGGCTTGGCCATAGGTCAGTCATAAAACACAGATCTAAATATAATTTATTTTTTTTTTTTTTTGTCTGCAAAATTCACTGAACAATTTGGTCTAGAAGACTTGTTCAACGGGCAGATGTTATAATCATCCTTTGTCACCTCACAGTGTGGAGACTGGTGTCAAATCCACTACCCACTAAAAAGCAGCTCTGAGGAGATGGCGGTGTGAACAGCAATAACAAACTTTCTGACTCTGGAGATGAAAGTGCTGACACGAAGCCCATCCACTTCAAAGTAACATACTGTATGGACCTAAGGAACTGACTTGCCATGAAAACACAGAGCAGTACTTACAAAGAGATGTTCAGCATAAGGAAAGCATTTTGCCATTAAGTATAATTAATTTTCACTAAGATAGATTATATCTTTTATTTCAAAAGAATCTTATGATCAATTCTCTTTAATTCATATCCACTTATGGTAAAGCAGTCAAGCTAATCACAGAAATCATTTGAAGTAGCTATTTCCATAAACAAGCAATTAGGCACTTTTAAAATGAGTTTTGGATGTGATTTTAATTTAAAATTAGATACAGCCTTCATGATAATCTTAGCATTAAGCAGAGTGCTATTCAGTCTCTGTTCTTCAAAGATTTTACAATTGCAGTGATGAATTATTGTGAAGTGCAATGTAGACACATAAATACTCATCCATCTGGCCAGCCCCAACTTTCCAAGATGGGGCTCTTTTCAAAGGGAAGTCTTTCATCTCTTATGTGGCATGACCTACACAGATGACCTACTGTGAGGACTCAGCACATCTGACTTCAAATTCAGAACTGATGTCAAGGTTCCAAATCTTTAAAGATGGCCCATTCAATTAAATTCAGGCTTCTGGGAAAAAGATCTGTAACCTGGATGTGAGTTAACAGCACTTGGGCTGCCTGAAGTGTGAATTGAAAATGTGCAGTGCATCTCCTTCCAGCTGTTCAGCAGGATGCTGTGCTCATCTACCCCATATCCCAGCTCTCCTCTCACCCAGTTTCTTACAGGCACAGCTGCAGGCAGGATGGCAGGCATAAAACTGTGCCAGGTTTTATGGGAACAGTGAGTGGTAAAGGACAAGGTGGTCTTCCCAGAGGAGGTGTGCAGGCATGCAGCTGATGCAGGGCTGCTGGTTTTGGGGAAGCAGTGTGGCTGTGGTTTGTGCATGAGCTGTGTAGCCCACTTGCAAGAAACTCTGTGCAAGGGAGGGCTGCAGCAAGAGCAGCTCATCCATCTGACCTCCATAGTGGAGACCCAGCCGCTGAACTATCTTGTGAAGGCCATCTGTAGCTACCCAAGCTAAAATACATTTTATAGCCCTAAACCAACTTTTTTATTCCTGAATAAATATTGAATTACAGAGGACTCAAATCAGCTGCCTCTTTATGTGCACATTTTTCAAGCTTAAAAGGCAGTATTGAGATAAAGATGGTGTCATAAAAATAAGAAAAAAAATGGAGTAAGGGTAGCACAAATATTTTGGTAAAGGCGCAGGAAAATGTCAGTTTTGAGCAATGCCATCAAAATACTTCCTTGTCTCCTTGAATTGCTGCCTTATTTCTCTTGGAAAGAGCAATATAGGAAATCTCTAGTGATTTATTGTGAATGATACAGGCCCATCACCTGCTGTGTTTTCCTATGATGAAGATGATAAGCTACCACGTTGTCATGCACCAACAATGAGCCCTGCAGTTAACATTCAGCGGATTGCTTACTGCTCAGATAAGCACCACTCAACTTCTTGCCTTTAAAGAAGGCTGCAAGACAGTTTTTTCCCCAACTGAATACACACAGATGGTTTTCTGCTGTTAAAAAAAGGATGTGTTTTGTCAGAAAAATGAGCAAGAAGGTATATTATTTCTGCCAAACAATGTATAGAACTGTAATCTTTCTGGGTTTTAACTATAACATTAATTTCATATAGATCTTATTAGGTAAATAGAGGCTTTTCAATTTTTTTTTGTTTAGAACAAAAACTAATTGCCTTGTATATTATTTGTTGGAGGTATTTTTAATAAAAAATAAACTTCTATTCAACAAATATTTGCATAAATAAAATTTGTGTTCAACAATACAATCCCTTCTTTCCACCATATAGCATTTTTTCTTGCTTATAGCTATTGTCACAGGAGAACCACACACCTTTGATTTTTCGTATTTAAACATTTCCTAAAGAACAATATTTGAAACATAATACGAATACCCCTTATACGCAGAGCTGAGGAACCCTGAATTCTTCAACTTCAGTATCAGAAAGTTTCTATACTTTTTGATTCTTTGCAGTTGTTTACCAAACTTGTGAGAAATTGTTCTACAGCTTAACAGTGCTGAATAATACTAAGCTAAAGCAAGAACAGATGAAGGCTGTGATTTATTCAGCACCTTCATCTCCCAGCATGTTCAGTGGGAACAAAGAGAATTCAGGAATCTCATCAAATTTAAATTCCTGATGAAGAGTAATGTGTTGTCCTATTTAATTTCTCCTGAAAACATATGTACATAATTCAGTATGTCCTTATTTAATATTAGTTTTGTATTTCACACTGATTCATCTCATGGTAGCTACATATTTTTCATAACCCTCAGACCTGCAGTACATCTGAACTGGGATGAAAGTATAGCTGCACTGAAGTAAATACCAATACTCCTTCACTTGTAACATAGAGCATCTTGACCCAGAGACCATTTTTCCCACGTCCTATAGCTGGTTGAACATAACACAGCTGCCACGTGTGTCAAACAGAACTGAGTAGACCAAAATCAAAGGGCTATCTGGTTCAAGAGATATTTCATGTGCTTCCAGTTTTAGGGGCATCTGTGTGGAACACAACCAGAGAGCCTCCCAGGAGCCAGGCATCTCAGGGGTGCTGTTTTAAAGAGCTCCAAAGTGTAGCGTTTCCCAAACAACATGGTCTGAGGTGCCACTGCAACACTCTCAGTGCTAGCAGGGAGAGCCAAGCCAAGAACCAGGGTGCAGAGCCACCCCAGGGTCACAGCCAGTGGCTCCTCCCATTGACGTCTGCAATGCTTCCCAGGACTGGGCAGCATCCAAGTGTGCAGCTATGGAGATGTCAGCCAGGGCAGGGGTTTTGTCTTGGGTAATTTGAAAATTTATAAAACACACGAAACACTGCAGACAATGCTCCAGGGTGAAAGAATCAGTACATTGTGGTTTTGAAACTAAGGTAATGAGACAAAGAGCAAGAAACAAACAAATAACCAATTACAGCTATAAATATCTAAATTTCATGATGAGATATCTCAGAAAAATTTCTTGAAGCTTCCTTCCCTAACCTC
Source organism: Psilopsiagon aurifrons (assembly GCA_025447955.1). NCBI lineage: Eukaryota > Metazoa > Chordata > Aves > Psittaciformes > Psittacidae > Psilopsiagon > Psilopsiagon aurifrons. The sequence continues at coordinate 6,527 of JAOEHY010015395.1, forward strand.
AACTGCTGCATTGAATTTTTTAATTGCTTTAACATGAGGATGAAGTAGAAACAATTCCAGCCTTAGATTTGCTCTTTCTATGATATTACAAAAGGAGTGTAAGTTTGTGAAATATATTCCAAAATACTTTTTGTAATGAACTTTATTTCAATGGATAATTTTTGTCACAGAACCAACTAATTAGAATCACAGAATCATAGAATAGTTAGGGTTGGAAAGGACACTAAGGTCATCTATTTCCAACCCCCTCTGATGGGCAGGGACACCTCCCACTAAACCATGCCTCCCAAGGCTATGTTCAACCTGGACTTGAACACCTGCAGAGATGGAACATTCACAACTCCCCTGGGCAACCCATTCCAGTGCCACACCACCCTCACAGTAAAGAATTTCTTCCTCAGATGCAATCTAAACTTCCCCTGTTTAAGTTCTAGCCCCTTACCCCTTGTCCTATCACTACAGTCCCTAATGAAGAGTCCCTCCCCAGCATCCTTATAGGCCCCCTTCAGATGCTGGAATGCTGCTATGAGGTCTCCACGCAGCCTTCTATTTTCCAGGCTGAACAGCCCCAACTTTCTCAGCCTGTCTTCATACAGGAGCTGCTCCAGTCCCCTGGTCATCCTCATAGCCCTCCTCTGGACTTGTTCCAACACTTCCATGTCCTTCCTATGTTGAGGACACCAGAACTGTAGACACTACTCCAAGTGAGGTCTCAGGAGAGCAGAGTAGAGGGGCAGGATCACCTCCCTCAACCTTCTGGTCACACTCCTTTTGATGCAGCCCAGGATATGGTTGGCTTTCTGGGATGCAAGCACACACTGAAGCCGGCTCATGCTCAGTTTCTCATCAACCATCACCCCTAAGTCCTTCTCTGCAGGGTTGTTCTGAATCTCTTCTCTGCCCAACCTGTAGCTGTGCCTGGGATTGCCCCGTCATACGTGTAGAACCTTGCACTTGGCATGGTTAAACTTCATCAAGTTGGCATCAGCCCAACTTACAAGTGTGTCAAGGTCCCTCTGCATGGCATTCTGTCCCTCCAGTGAATCAAACGAACCACACAGCTTGGTGCCATCGGAAAACTTGATGAGGGTGCACTCAATCCCACTGTCCATGTCACCGACAGAGATGTTGAACAAGACCGATCCCAGCACTGATCCCTGAAGGATACCACTACTTACTGGTCTCCAGCTAGAAATATCTTAAAGATATAAAATGGAGAGGCAGAGATCTGACTAAGATGAAGAATGTTAATGAAAATTTACATCTCATCTGAAAGAGCCTGGTCTAATTTGCTAAAAATTAAACGACATTGTAGGTATCTTAGATTCTGATGAAAGGACTACATTTTGCACAGAACTCCCCAAGAATATTTGACTATCAGCTCCAAAAACAGAAAGAGAAATTATACCAAGCAAATGAAGCTACTGTGAGCCAAAACCATCTTTCCTGTCCTTGGAAGAGTTGCTAGCTCTGTTACGAAGAAAAGAGTAAAATGAATAACACTTATTTAATTCCATGGTGATGTATCTTCATTCCTTTCCTATGTACAAAACACCATCTTACTCAGGGAGGGAGGGTCTGTATCAGCTTAGCCCTGAGCTAGTCAGAGCAATGCACTTTTCCCCATATTCATGATTTTCTTGCATTATAGCTGTGCTTTCCCCTTTCCCTCAGAAACAAAACTTCAGGAACTACTGAAGCCTTCTGTAAAGCAACAGTAATCTGTTGTTTATTCCTGAACAAGAGGACACAGATGGTGTGGCTCCTGATGAATTATGTAATTCTTGCTTGCCTTCAATTAAATTCTTACAATGCTGAAAAAAATATTTAGTAAAAATATCTTAGGCCAGATAAATATTTCTTATTTTCAAATCTCATAAACAGCTTGAAATATGACCAAATTCTCTGAAACGGACACAGATTGGGCTTCTGGTATGGTACATAGCTTCATGTTAAAGATCAAGGAAAGCAGCATCCTGCTGGCAATTTTAGTAAATGAGGAGCTAGGGCCATTAAGTTGAAATCAGTGCCATAGCTACAGTCAGCTAAGTAAGGGAATTCACCCATCACATTAGTTTTCAGGCTGATTGGGGTATGGGGGCACTCACGACTGCAGGAGGGTGTGACAGAGGTGGGGGTGCCAAGGGACAGAGGGGACATAGGGTAGGACTTCTCTTAGCAACACATTAACAGGGAGGTGTGGCCACATCCTGAGCTCATGTACCTGTGTGTTAAGCCTCATCTGGAGGGCACTGCTCTCAAAGGTAAAATCAGTGAAAGTGTTCAGAGCTCTGCTTTTGACATTGCAGCCCTTCAGCAATCCCTGGATACAGCAGCTCACATCAGCATCCCTGAGCAGCCGCAGATGCGGGGTTGAGTGGTTTTGCAATGTATGAAAGGCTTTTTCTACATTCACAGGGCAAGTCCAACAGAAAGTTTTACCTGTTTTCATTTCTCTTTTACCATGGAAAGGTAAGGATCATCATCAAAGAGGATGAGGGCCATTAAAAACTCAATATTCTGCTACAGTGATTGGTTTGTGGCCTCCTTTTGCAGCAGCTTTATCACATGTGCGGCTTCATTTCCTGTCCTGTAGTCCATGCAGTTTGAGGGTTTATCTTCAGGACACGGTGCTCCTGCTTCCAGAATAGCTGTTACCTGGCACAGGAGCTGCTTTGGAGTGAAAATTACAGAAGACTTGATTCTCCAAGTTGTTAGCCAGTTCTGGCATTATGTGGGAAACTGGAAGGAAAAAACCTGTGGGCTGAAGATCAGACCTTGCATTGCTGTTAGCTTTTACTGAAAAACTAGTGTTTTACAAAGCAATACTGCATGGAAAAGAGTGGTGCTTAATTTTGTGTTAATTGTCTGCCCTTAGCTAAACCCAACTAAAATTTTATGATACCCCTTAGGTGATGAGACATGAACTACATCACATCTTAAGGACAGGAAGAGCAAAATAGTAATGCTTAGAAAATACCCTACTGTCTCCTGCAAGGCATGGCAAAAGCTCACACATTGGAAAAATGTAAACATATTCCAACTCATATTTATTCACATTACTGCTTTCACATTGGTGTGGTGCAAGATACTGCTCATTTCAGATGAGGCCACCAACAAGCCCCAGTAAACTCTTGATATCTTTTATGCCATGAATTAATACTGTACTCAGAACATTAATAAATACTTGAAAAGTCTGTAAATGACCTACATTGAACTCCTTTGTAAAAGTATTTACCTTATTTAAACGTATTTATTTTGGTGTCAAAATATATTATACCATGAACTTCTGGATGCAATTTTTCTGACAAATTCGTGCACCTGGTATAGTCTTTGTCACTGCTGCTGTAAGTTTGCCTGAGTTTGGGATTGAATAGAAAGTGATGAAGAACCTGCAGAACCAAACTAGATTTGATCTTAAGATGCTCACTTTCCTCTCATTTAAAGCAGCATATCTTGAAGCAGTGCAGCACTTCCAAGGGAGCTCCTGTAGGCTGTTGCTCGGTGACCAGCTGCTCTGGAGATGCCACAGTCCAAGATGAGATGTCGGTTGTTTCAGCCTTAGCACAGATGAAATGTTGGATGCTTCAAGATGAAATGTTGGATGCTTCAAGTTCCTCTTCAAGTCTTTACACATCAGACTTCCTTGTATGCACATGTGCATGTGTGTGCACGTGCATGCGTGTGTCTGCTACTCACCATCCCCACAAGATAAAACCAAGCAGCTAATGCTAAGTACATGATGCGGCCATCCCTGACTGTGCCCTTTAGACATAGCCTTCGTGGCAGACATGGTTGCCATTGATAAGGCTGAAAGTAGCCAAGGAATAGTTGGTGCTCTTGAGGGAGGTCATTCGTGTAGTGCTCCTGGCCATGCTTTGGGACCTGATGAGGAGGCGAGCTCTGCAGCAGAGCAGCTGGTTGTTGAACTGTTTCCGGAAGCTCTTGCTGAGCAAGTAGAGAGCAAATGGGTTAACACAAGAGTTAGTGAATGCCAGGATCCGAGCGCAGATGCTGGCAATGAAATGCAGCATTGAGGTGTCTACCTCTGAGTAGTGGTATGAACGGTATAAATAGATGATGTGAGTAGGGAGCCAGCAGAAAGCAAAGAGGCACACAAAGACCAGTACTGTCCTGGCCAGACGCTTACGAGATTCAATCTGGAAGAAGAAAGAGAAATGCAGATTAGCAGCTATTCCTAGCTCAGACTAGTAGCTAACTATTTTTACCAGTGCTGCAGCTTTGGGGTTAGAGCACAGCAGGCAGCACATCCAGAGCAGGGCAACCTGATCTGCAGGTGAACACACAGTCAAGAACCCTTCTTGTCTCACCTCAACCCCTGCCCTAAAAACAAATAATTCTGAAAATTTACTACATGAGAAGTAGCATTTCCTTTCCTGATCAGAGATAAAATTCCAGTGGCAAGCTGACTTCATTGGGGGCCCAACCTAAATGCCTTATCTAAATGCATGGAGAATAAACAAGAAGAGTTAGAGACATGCTCATGCCTGCAGAGCTATGATCTCACTTGCATCACAAACACATGGTCTTCCCTGACAAACGCTCCAGCCACACTGCCCGAGTCACAGAAGGTAAAGTCACCTACTGGGAGAAGGAAAAACCTCCCACTATAGGAGAAGATAAGGTTCAAAACCATGCAAGGAATCTGAAGGTGAACAACTCCATGGGGCCTTACGAGATCCATCTGTGGGCCCTGGGGATTGATAGAGGTGAATGAAGTGGCTAAGCTGCTAGCCATCATATTTGAGAAGTCAGCACTGAAGTGCCTGCTACTGAAAAGCAGAAATATAACCCCCATTTTTTAAAAGGGAAAAAAGAAGACACAGAGAACTACAGGACAGTCTCATCTCTGTGTCTGCTAAGATCATGGAGCAGGTCTCACTGGAAAATATGTTAAGGCACATGGACAACAAGGAGGTGGTTGGTGACAGCCAGTAAGTCGCAACTAAAGGAAAGTAATGCCTGACAGATTTGCTGGTTTTCTACAAGGTTATGGCTTTAGTGGATAAAAGCAGAGCAACTCATGTCATCTACCTGGACTTGTGCAAGGAGTTCGAAAGTGTCACACATGACATCCTTGTCTCTAAACTGGACAGACCTGATTTTGACCACTCGGTGGATGAGGAATTGGCTGCATGGCTGCATTCAATTTGCTGGATAGCTGTACTCAGAGAATTGTGTGCAATGGCTCAATGTCCAAGTGGAGCCAGTGCTAAGTGACACGCCTCAGGGGTTGATATTGAGACCAGCACTGTTCAAATTCTTTCTCAGCCACATGGACAGTGGGATAGAGTGCACCCTCAGCAAGTTTGCTAATGAGATCAAGCCATGTGATGCAGTTAACATGCTGGAGAGAAGGGATGCCATCCAGAGGGACCTTGACATATGTAAGAGGTGGGCTGATGCCAACTTCATGGAATTCAACAAGGCCCAGCTCACATGGGTTGGTGAATCCCAAGCACAAGTACAGGCTGAGTGGGGAATGGATTGAGAGAAGCCCTGAGAAGAAAGACTTGGGGATGCTGGTTGATTGCTCAAGATGACTGAGCAATGTGTGCTTGCAGCCCAGAAAGTCAACCATCTCCTGTGATGAATCAAAAGGAGTGTGAACAGCAGGTTAAAGCAGGTGATCCTCCTCCTCTCCTCTGCTCTGGTGAGACCTCACTTGGAGTAGTGTCCCCAACATAAGAAGCATATGGACCTGTAGGTGCAAATCCAGAGGAGGCCATGAAATTGATCAGAAGGCTGGAACACCTCTCCTATTAAGACACACTGAGACAGTTGAGGTAGTTCAGCCTGCAGAAGAAAAGACTCCGTGAAGACCTTAAAGCAGCCTTCCAGCACCTAAAGGAACTTACAAGAAACCTCGAGAGGGACTTTTTCTACTGACATGTAGAGATAGGACAAGGGTGAATGGTTTTAAACTGCAAGAGAGTTGATTTAGATTACATATTAGGAAGAAGTTCTTCACTATGAGGGTGGTGAGATATTGGAAAAGGCTGCTCGGAGAACTTGTGGCTGCCCCATCCCTGGCAGTGGTTCAAGTCCATGTTGAATGGGGCTTTGAGCAACCTGGTCTAATGGAAGGTGTCCATGGCAGAGGGGCTGGAACTGAATGATATTTCAGGTACCTTCCAACTGAAACATTCTATGATTCTGTGATCCACATTAGTTATCCACATAAAATATTGACATATGTAAATGTTATGTATTAACTTATTAATATTATTGTTATCAATTATGGTTGAGGGGTCTGTGATCTTTCACTGGGCCCAGAGGCAGGTCTTTCTGCCTTGGGGCCGTGTGGCGTACGTACACAAAACTACTGCCGACAGCTCACAGCCCTGAGAGACCAAATACAGCACTTGGAGGCTGAAGGAGCCAGAGAAATGGAAAGAAGAAATTCTATACTTGGAGAAACACAGAGGCAGTGGCGATGTGCACCCCTCAGCCAAAAGAGCTGGGGCCATGAGAAGACAAATGTAGGTGGTGAATAGATGGACGACTACTTCTCTTAGCATAATTTGAGCTTTTTCAGGGAAAGGTGCTTTTACAGCATCAGCTAGCATACAGTATAACCTTCACACAGACAAGCCACACTTTTGTTTTACTTACGTGTACAGGCTTGGAGTCAACCCAAAGGTATTGCTCAACTGAGGGGAACTGAGGTAACCAGTACCTTGTCCTTTGTCCAGCATTGTTGCATGCTAAAATAAAATGCCACTGAAAGCCACATCTTTCTTCCTAATGAACGCAAGAGCAGTGGCAGAGGCTGCCCAAAAGGAGAGGACAGGCAGAGTTGTCCAGAAAGACCTGGTAAAATACACTGCTCCCTGGGAGAGGCTGTGCAGCCACATGTTTGCAGGCATGGAAAGTGTAACACCAGTGACTTTTTAGGCTTTCAAAACTCTCTTCCCTCTGGTAATCTCTGCACTTCTTCCCAGGCACTCCAAGAGAAATGGTTGCATCCCATTTTCTGTGTTTGGTTAGAACCTGAATGGACTGAAACTGCCCCTAAAGCCAGCCTTGCTGCCCTTGCTTCTGCCCTGGTGCAGCTGCAGTGGCTGGCCAGGTGCCTGGGACAACTCCCCATCCTCACTCCCCTTCCAAGCTGTACAGGTAAATTTGAAACTAAGCATTTTACACAGGCTGATCTTTCCTCAGGACAGCTGCAAGCAGGGAACAGGCAGGAGAGACCTGACAAGCCCATTTTGACTTTATTTTGTGCCCCTTTAACAGCACCTTCTGAAAACCAGACATGGAGCTTAGGAAGGATTGACATGTAGCAGATGATAATGTCTCTAGAGAACAGCCTGAAAATTAAATCCTTTGAGAAAGGATTCTCCTTAGCTGAACCATATATTCTCTTTAAATTTATCCTTAATTTGATATAAGGTCATTGAGGCCACATCTGAACTATAAAGAAAGGAAGCAATGCAATAAAGAAATCAATACCAGTTATCTTGCAGACCTATAGCTCCTAAATGCACTGCAGGATAGGAAAGATGGACTGACAGTACTAGACTGTAGCCTGGCCTTTTGTTTTCTCTACAGCTCTCTCCCCAAAACCAAAGGGGGAAAGGGCTGCTTTTACTACTCATTTTATTGTCACTAATCAAAACAGTCATCAAATCAAAAGAAAAATGGCCTGCAAGGGAGAAAGTGTTACACACAATCAGAAGGGAAAAAGGATAAGGATTTCTGGGATCAGACATCATTTAATGGGAAGAAAACACAACTTTCCAGCCCTGCTGTTTCACCCTAGCACCTGAAGATTGCATGAGATGATAGCAATAGGTCATCGTAAGGTGGAGATGTCAGCTGGGTGCAATTATATGAATAATTGTTCAGCTGAAGAATAGCTTGTATCAGTTTACCTTAGGCTGAAGCAACCCTGGTTGAAAGGAAGAGGTAAGGTAAATAAGGTAAATAAGATTTTTAGAAACAAGTTACTATGCTGTTGATTTCTTACTTGGACAGCCTAAGGCTCAGATGCATTCACATTTAAGCACTGACCTGAAATACCCAGTTGCTTATACAGAATTTGGATTTCTCCCTGGAGATTTTTCTTTTTCTCCCCAGTTGCATAGAACAGGAGCAGTCAAGAAGAAGCAGTCTCCAGCAGAAAGGCTGGAGTTAGGCTAGCCAAATCCTGGCTAATTCCCTTCACTTGGTTCAGGACTTGCACATTTTCAGCCACACATTTTCAATCACAGCATGAAACCCATTTGAAATACACGGATCCCAGCTGAGCAATCCCAATTGCGAGCTCTGCAATGGGATGGCTTGGGAAGTATTATAAAAAAGACCCCACTCGTGAATGATAGTAACAGAAGTAACTCCGCTTTCAAAGGTATAGAGTGACGGTTAAAAGATGTCATTACTCCAGAGCAAATGGCCTGTTTATATGAACCAAAGACTAAAGTGAAACCTGAGGCTACCAGTTATTGGACCAGAATACTAACCAGTCTGGCTTGTAACAGAGGGTAGGTTATTCTGTCCAACACTACTGCGCTACAGAGACCCCAAAATATGAGGCACTTTTAAAAAGACAATTATAATGACTAACTAGCTTAAAGGAAGAAGCCAGGACTCTTCTCTTTTCCTGAGATTGCACACCTCAAAAATCAAACCATCCACAAGGCAGGTAACTTCAGCGCATCTGGGGACCCCACACTATCCTGTTCCATCCTCCATCCTTGAGACCCTGTGCTCACCACTGTCCTCCTATGGTCTTCACTTCCTCAGTCCCTCCCTACTCTGTACTGGTTTCTCAACACGGTACAGCACCAGTGGATGAGATCTGGAGCCAAAGTGAATGCAGCAGGCATTGCTGCTGTTGTGGAGCAGTCACACACCTCCCTGATTGACCAGGGCTACTGGCCATGGCGGGATCCTTGGAGAAGGGGCTTCTCCTACCTTCACTTCCCCATTGCTGTGTCCCATTCACTTTTCAGTCCAGACTATTGAATTAGAGAGCCAGCTTTTCCCTCTGTGTGAAGAGGTTCTTCTTCATGTCACAAGGCTTTATCCAGGGTCCTCTCTCTAACAAAGCAACTTTGAGAAGTTTTGATTTTCTGTTGTGTCATCCATCAGGTTCAATCTCCAGGCATTGTACCCAGCTCTGCCTCATTCCCTGCATCCTAGTCAGTACCTTCCCAGGCTTTGGCATGGGTCTCCTTCTGCATTTGCCATGGTAACCACTCTGCCAAAGCCTCTGAACTTAGAAACTGGAGAAGCTGCTTTAACTGTCTTAGCCCGGTGTCATGTCTTGTTTCAACCATTTTAATTCTTTTACCCCACCTAATCAGATACAGTCTATCCCAGTATAAATTTCCCTGCATTCCCTCTTTACTCTCAGATTCAGAGAGAATGTGGATTTTTGAAGAAAGTTAAGTACCTGTTTCCTCACATGCATGTTGCCTTCCACAGGGATGTTGTAAGCGCTCTGGATTAAATTCTTAGCAATGAAATAATAATACACTGAAATGACAGATAGAGGAATGATATAAAAGATGAGAAATGATGCCATTGAGTGAATTTTGGGATGCAGCCCGTCTGAATGTGGGTAAGGAGCACAGCTGATGAAGGTTTTATTAGTCCCTTTGTCATGGAAAGGGTGCAGATCTGAAAACACTGCTTCAGGGATGGCAAGCAACATGGATACAATCCAGATTATAGCAGCTCTCACACAAATCTTCATCAGCGCATGGGATGCTTGGATCTCCATTGGCCTTACTATAGCTTTATACCTAAAAAAAAAATAAATAAAAAAAAATGTATTGGTCTCAACACTCAGGCATTCTATTCTTACTTCTTCCTTCAATTTAGAAAAACAAGCAAAACAAAAGAAACAAAATCCTTTTTTACTCAAGACAGTGAAGCTTTTTTTCTGGTGTTTTAAATGTTGATGCTTTCAATAAACATCTCATTATAAAGCAGAGCCACCCATCATGGGTCCAATCATAGAGTCATAGAATAGTTAGGTTTGGAAAGGACCTCAAGATCATCTAGTTCCAACCCCCCTGCCATGGGATCAGTTTCATATGTAGAAATTCTGAGTTCATTAAATTTGTAATTGACCTAACAAAGCACAGCACTGCCTGACATTAATATATATGTGTCCAAATAGTATTAAGATAGGAAGTGCAATCACAGACTTCAGAAATATATAGCAGTTTACACCCCTTCACAGAATGGCATGGAAGGAAAGTGGATTGAGATTTTTCACACATTTCATTTTGACCTGGGAGTACACTGGCCTCCTGTGAGCCAAATCTTACCTTTTCTCAAGCTGAAAAATGCATATTCCGATTCTAATTGCTATTTGGTGGTGTAGTTGGCAATTAAGAGTTGTCCATAACTCAACGCACTCCAGCTAAGGAGCCAGAGCTGGTAATTGACTTTTATGAGGGAAAAAAAGGCGTTATTTTCTATACTAGATATGTAGAAGACGTTTCTTGATTTGCAATTTTCTCTTTCATTATTTCAGCCTTTCAGAAAATTGTACTTTAGAATCCAAGAAAATGGAAGAATCAAACTTATTTGAACCCAATGTGTGAAATGAGAGGTCTGTAAAACAGAAAAGCTTCCTATCTGCTGGAGCCCTGCTCTGGCAGGAGTCTACTCTCCAAGTGAATCACAATTCACAAATGCATTTAAGGAACACAGCAGAGGGAAAAAGATAACTTGGATGGAATATTTATGGGTTTCATTAATTAGTATTTAGGGTCATTACCATAACAATTACGTGTGTCTTTCTTTCAGGATCACACTGTGCATCACCCATCTGGTTCCCCCTTGGTCACTGTCAGCTTCCTGGGGAATGATGGGCGCCTGGGTCCTAGGCTGTCCCAGCCCATTTTTGGCATGGCAGGTACATTCTTATTTGTCTGTTCTGGAGTCCATTTCTAAGCTCTTATCAGGATCCTTGCTCTTTCAGACAAATTGGGCACTGGGGCAGGAGAATAGGTAGGGAGCATAACACACTGCCTGAGCCCAAGCAGCATGCAGCAGAGTCCATCTCCCTGGCAGCCCAAGCCCATGCTCTGGGATACTCTGTGTGTATGATTGATTCCCCACATACTGTAGCCTACGTTATCATAAAGCTCAGCATCTGAGAGAAGAATCAATCAGTCCTGCACTGTTTTAATTGTGTAATTGCCTTATTTGCAGGATAAGCATGTATTCAACTTCTAATTATAAGCAATAACCAGCTCAGCATACCTACTCGCTCCTTCTATGTATGCATACATGTGGGTGTCTACATCCCTGTCTATTTTATATGCATACACATATTTATATACATATATATGATACATATTCATGTATATACATGTATATGTAAGTACATACATAGATTAAATTTATTTACATTTATTTTTACAAAGATATATCTGGACATCTCAGCATTTGCAGATGTATGTTTCATGTGGGTTTCTTGTGTAGGTGATTGTTCTTCAATGGACCGCAAACGCCTTGTTCAGTAGTTTTCTGTTTAACCACTTACTCCTCAAGCTCTACAGCTCCCCTTTATTCTGGTTGTACAGCTGCAGCAGCCACACACAGTAGTTTAAGGCTTACTTAGCACCTCTTTAACTTGCGCTCTCAAACAGGGGATTCAGTGGTGTCATACTACAAAGCACAATCTTCTGGTGAAGATCATAATCTCAGGTGAAGAAAATCACAGCACTTAAACAAATATGGTGTTATGACTACTGCTATAATAAAATGGAAGAACCAGGCAAATTACTAAAACAGTGTACTGAAATAGCTTAATTTATATCCTGATTCATTAGATATAAAGTATTCACAGAAACAATAGCTAACTGAACATCTTTGGTAAGCCCTAAGGAAGATAAATAAAAAAAGAAATGAATCACATAACAATGTATTAATAAATTTAGTTAATTCAAAGGTATTTCTGAAGGTGGTTTTTTTCATGCTTAACATAGTATTTTAGCATAATTATGTCAGGGATATGCTGGAGGGAAGGAATGCCATCCAGCGGGACCTTGACACACCTGTGAGGTGGGATGACGCCAACCTTATGAAGTTAAAACAAGCCAAGTGCAAGGTCCTACACTTTGGTCGGGGCAATCCCAGGCACAGCTACAGGTTGGGCAGAGAAGAGATTCACAGCAGCCCTGCAGAGAAGGACTTAGGAGTGTTGGTTGATGAGAAAATGTATGTGAGCCGGCTTCAGTGTGCGCTGACAGCCCAGAAAGCCGACTGTATCCTGGGCTGCATCAAAAGGAGTGTGACCAGCAGGTCAAAGGAGGTGATCCTGCCCCTCTACTCTGCTCTCGTGA
>JAOEHY010015398.1:0-10368 GCA_025447955.1 Psilopsiagon aurifrons
TTCTCCTTCCCATCCCTCCAGGAGCAGAGGGAAGAAAAAGGGGGAAGTGAGTGAACAAACTGGGTGGCTGATTTATGTCTTAAACCACGACAGTGGGGACGCACAGAGAGGTGGATTTCCAGCCCAAAGCCCATATCTCCAAGCCCTCTGGTGCTAGAGGGAGGCAAGGGAGAGCATCGCCAGGCATAGGAGTTGCAAGGCTTCCTAGCACATTACAGGAGAAGGAGAGGAACAAGTGGTGTGAGTTAAGGACATTCCTTCCAGTGTCTGTTTCCAGCTAGCTCTTCCTTCTTCTAAATCCCAAGCTGCAAAAAATAAAAGGCAGACAGGACTGAACTGATCTTGATTTGGTCACCCAGAGATTAATGCTGGGTGGGTTAAATTGTGGAGGAAGTGGTAGGAAGAAATAGGAGCTGGGGAGCCCAATCTCTATCTAGCCATTTATTCACAAATTTTGGATCTCTCTGGCTTTGAGCTTCACAGCTTGCAGCAACCTGCAGCTAATTCTCAGAGATTTGAACACATGGAAGAGGATTATTCACTTGTGAAACCACTGCCCTGACCTTCTGTGGGCCCTTTGGGTGGGTAGACAATGGCAATCAAGCTAAGGAAAGCTGAAGGGGCTTAGATCCAGCTCATATGAATGACAGGGATAACTTTTTCACAAATTCTTGTAGTCTTAAATCTTAAAAAGCTTTAATTGTATGATAGCTTTTCAAGCCCTGCTAAATTTGAGCGTGGTTACCCATCTCAAAGAACCAGGCTGCACAAAGGATCAAACACTGAGAACAGCTGCAACTAAATGAGACGATTAGCACATCCCACATGCCACCCTAGCCATCTTTTCCAGTTCCTATAGTTTGGCAAAGACAGCTTTATGTTTGCCAGGGTCCCCATGTCTTTTCCTGGGTCAGAGATGCCCTAAAGATGCAGAGTTGCTTCATGTCCTCGTCCCACCAGCTGAACACCGACTGCCTGTGCCTAGCAGATTGTGTTGTATAGCCCTCCACACCAGGTTGAGTAGACGTCTCTTGCTTACTTGTCCCACTCCCTTCCCATATCTTCCTGATGCAAGTGGGCAGAATTAAAAGATAAGGCCATTGCTGCAGTGGTATTAAAGCACTGCATCCCTTTCCCACCGGCCCTAAGCTTGTTTCTATGTAAAAATGCTTTAGGCTGTGGAGCTGCTGGGCATTTTGAGCTGTCTGTCCTACCTTTAAAGCTGTATTATTTCCTATATCTAATACCATCTATTCCCTGCAGAGAAAGACACATATCAGCAGGTGTTCTAAAAAGACATCTCTCATCTAACGTGAGTTTAAGTCTCAGGAGAATGGAACAGGGTGAAATAAATTTCATCTCATTTTCATTGAGCGCTTCCTAAAGAATGCTTGCAAATGTGAGTAAGATATACAATGGGATTTCAGTAGTCCATGGGCTTCATGTATTCATTTTTAATAATATGGTAAGGATAAAATGAAACAGACAATAATTTAGGACCAGCTGATTTGCTGAGAGTCTTCTGTCTGTTTTCTTTTGGATAAGATGATTCTCTGATTTCTGTCTTTCCAATATCTCTTTTGACTTCATGGACTGGATTCTGATCATAATTACATTCTTTCAAATCAGGAGTGACTCTGTTGACTTTAATTATTTCTGGTTTATTCTCATATTCTGGTTTATTGAGCTCAGAATTTTACTTTCACAAAAACATATTAAGTGTTGTAATTAGAATATGCCAGTATTTTGACAGCCGTTCATGGAACAGCTCTGTTTCACCAGTCTCTGCTGAAAGGGAAAAGCAATGTGATGATCTGCATTGGGAATAGTATGGGGCACCTCTGACAGCGGTGAAAATAAAGATCTCTATGAGCTGCCACAGCACAAATAGGTGAGAAATTCTGTAAACCAACATATCTCAGGATTTTCCTCAAGCTCTGAGTAAACTGTAGCAGCTGTTGGGTTCTTTTTAGGTTTTTGTTCTTTTTTTCTTTTTTGATAAAGAAGTGAAACTAGACAAAAAAAATATCTTCATAGATTTTCCTTCTGAATCATTGTGAAAATTAGTATTGGAAACCAAGGAGATAAAATAAACCTAGCAATTTAAATGAATTCTCTTGCTTAGTAATTTCTCTGGGTCAGGATCTTCAGGTAGTCTGAATATGTAAGCTCTTTTAATTTCAGTGGCAATAGGATGATCTGTAAACTTTGAAGACCAGACCCTTCATTTTTATAATCTCTTCCAGCATGTGAGAAATAGAAACTAGCAAAATCTGTCCATGGAAAACAGTAAGTTTCTGATACAGCTCACAGGATTTTCATAGGTTCCTGAGAAAATTTCTCTTGCCATTTCAATGAATTACTGATGCCTATTTAATGCTTATCTATATCATATTTAGTCAATTAGAAAGCAGAGTGATTGTATATTGAAAATTATTCACACATTTGTTCATGAATAATGGAAACGAGCTCATTCCACTATAATTTTTGAGGTCATTTACTGCAAGCTGCTGACCGATGATTTATTAATGAAAATATTCATACATCTCCAAAGTTTCATGAATGTTAGCATGAATAATTAACAAAAAATGCGTTATTTGTTATCATTATTCATTATTTTCCTCTTTAAAAGGCATCAGTCATCCAGTTAAGGTACATTAAAAGGTAATGATAGCAACATTGGATTAGGCAGGTGTTTTGTCTTGTCCAGTATAGCGTCTCTATCAATGTCCCTTACCACACGCTTCAGAGGCAGGTGCTGGGAATGCTGCCCCAGACATACGTGCTACCCTATATATATATATGCACTGCCCTCGAGTAAATGTTTTAATACCCATCAGCCTGTGTTTTCTCACTGCCCAGAGACCATTTCAAATGAGAACAGATACCTCCCGTCCTCACCAGATGGAAACCTCTGGCAATTCTAGACAAACTGCAGATATACTCACTGGCCAGATAAACAACTAATCTGGTTTTGACTCCTAGTAAATCACTACCTTAGTGACAGCAGTGAGTTCAGTAGGTTAATTACATATTTTCTTGGGAAAATCACACTCTAGTCAACCTTTGATCTATTTAAATTAGTTCTCTTTCAATGTTATTGCTACCTCACTGTTATATGGCTTGAAAAGGCTAACAGGAGCCCCCAGTTCGTTTACATAGGTGCCATTCATTTACTCAACTCATTTACTTTTCTCTTCTCAGTTAGGGTCCCAGGGTTGACGCTCACTTTGCATGACTTAAAATCCGCTAATTCTTCTATCTCCTTTTTTTGATGATGTATTGACCAGTGTTTTCCAGTGAGGACTGTTGGCTTGTACTGATTTATACAGTAAAGCTGTTTCCATTTTCCATCCACTAATGGAAATATTGTTTTGTCTGTTGGGTTTGTGAGGGTTTTCGACCATTGCTATAACTGAGCAGAATTTGCAACTAGGTTGTACACAATAATGCCAATATCCTTCCTTTAGTGGTCACAGCTGGCTTAGAATCCAGGAAGTTTTCTAAGTATTTCACTCCACCCATGATGGTTCTGCATCAGGCAGCACTTATTTCCGTTTGCCATCTGAGTGCTAGGTTCACCCAGCTTACTTTGAAATTCTTCAATTCTTGTTCCCATTTTCTAGCAGCAATAACTTCAATAAAGAAGTTATACATGGCATAGAATCTTAGGCAACCCAACTGTTAAGCTTTTACAGTGAAAAATGATCATTCATGTGTAGTTCCTGCTTTCATTCTCCTAAAGTGTTTCCAACTTGTAATAAAAAGCTACTTATTTTACAAAGATGTATATTTTTCAAAGGTAATTTGTCAAACAATTGAAGAAGATACATAAATAATTATACATATACACACACTTATCAGATTGTTTTTCTTGGTCTATTAGCTTGATGTTTCAAAGAAATTATAGAAGAGACAAATTTTTTTTTTTAAGGAAACTGATTATTTTTTCCCTATTGTATGTAATTCTATTTTTTGTTAGTTTCAATAAATTTACCTGGAAGTGAAATAAGACTTTTCAGTATATAGCACCTAAGATAAGTCTAGTGCCTGTCCTGAAGATAGGTAAGCTTGCTGTTCCTCTCTAGTCCTTCTGTAGTGTATCTGACTTCAGCAACAGCTTGCGTATTTTTGCTATCAGTGCAGCCACTTCATTTTCAAACGCTTTCCAAACCCTTGCATATATAACCATAAGGTCCTTGTGATATGCTGCTGCTTCATTTATCTGTTTGTTCCAGTGTTTTCCCTTCCAGTGTTTCACGTTCTGACAGCTCATGTCCTTTCTTGTCTTGAAAAGAATAGGTGTAGTGTAGCCATTGGCACAGCATTATTCTCAGGGAAGAATGAATCATTTGGAACCTCTGCAAATTCCTTTTGCTCATTAGTTATTCCCATTATCCCCTTGGATATGCAGCAGATCTCATTGCTTCCCTTCTAAACTGGGTGAATTTAAGATCTTTCAGAAAAGTCCTGCAGCTCCCTTCTCTGCCTCCCGCCCCTAAAGCTCTCATCATATAATGCATCCTTGGCCCTCTTTATTTATGGTTGACATTTTGTTTGCATTTTATTATTATTTCACTCTCTTAGCCAAGGCCTCCACCAGAGCTGAAGTGTCATTTCCTGAAAGCTGGTTGCTTGGCTCAAAAAACCCCTTGGACCTTAACATTTCACAATACCTTTTTTTTTTTTCCTACCTTGCTTTTCAGTTTGCTTTCTGCATGACTTCACTGAATCAGAAACTGTTGTTTTGAGTCTTTGGATTTTACTTTCTTTTTTTTTTTTTTTCATTCTTTGTTTTTCTTTATTTTTTATTTTTTTTTAATACCTCCAGTACTTTTTAAGCAGTTCAATAACTGTTATCAGTTTTAACCTCACACTATTACTGTAGTAATAAGTTCATAATGATTTTTTCAGCTACTTAAGACTAAGTCAAGAACACATACTGTTACATCCTCCAGTTATTCTAGAAATCACCTTTTTAATCCGCATGTACCAGTTGACCTACCAAGGTACAGGTGGCTGAAGTCATCCATGATTACCATTTTATTAGACTTAAATACCTCTTTGATCTGTCTCCATATAACCCATTGAATATACCAGACATTTCCAGGACTGAGCAGGGTAATGCTTTGTGAAAGCATTGGGATTTAATCAAAGAAGGATATTTTTAAACCTAGCACACTGGACCAAGACCAAGATGATCATGGATAAGCTCCTGACCATGCCACCAGACTCCTGCCTGATCTTTGACCTATTCCTGCAGCCCGACACAAAGCCTGTTGAGATCAGAAACAAACTCTTGTTACCTTCTGGGTATGCTTAGGTTTGGCATCCTGAGGTGGGGAGTATAACTCTCACTGGTTTCATGACAGTTTTGTGAGGATTCATTGCCTGCAGTTTGTCCGGCATTGAGGTTCAGCTGTGGTGCCGTCACATGAAAACAGGACCAGACAAACTCCATCCACAGGGACTTTCTTTGCACTGGGGTGTTGGAAAATTCAGTCTTTAAGAGCTGATTATCAGGAAAACTTCTGTTCAAAACTGAGGGTAAGCTAAAATCTTCACCATCTCTCAAAAAAAAAGAAACTGAAGCTCCTAACTGCTCCAGATCATGGTGAAGGAATAAAAGAAAACAAATGGTCAACAAGGACAGTTTTATATGTAATAAAGCAGAGCTCATAATCAGGTTTATTTGAAAAAGTTAAAAGAGAGAGAAATAAACTGAAGCTAATGTTTAATGACTAGGTCTAGGTCTGGGACTTTAGTCAGTTCTGCATGTTTTCAGCTTAGCCAAAGTTAAGTAGAAGTAAACTTGACAAAGTAGGGTTTACAATGCCATGACCTTGCTCAGATTGTATCCTGCGTCAGAACTGTTTGCAAAAATTATAAAGACTTGCTCATGTTCCTGTTCCTCCCCCTACTTTCTCCTCTAAAGCAGATTCAGTGGAATCTGAGAGCAGAGCACATGGATTGAGCAATGTCCATGTTTGGACAGAGAAGGTACGCTTTTACCCTCCACCACTACCTAGTGTTCTTGAAGACTATTATTTTTACTAGTCTTGAGGACTATTACATGTTTGCTATGTATGCATTATTGTTACTATGGTTGATTGAGTGTGGTACTTCATACATCAATTGATACCAAGGCCAGATGATGTATTCAAAATGATTGCCTCTGAGACTCACTTTCCTATGTGTCCAGCAGCATTCTGCCATGGTGGGAAATTCTCTTTACTCCATTTTATACATAATATTGCATGGCAGTAAATTAATATATGTGTGGAAAATGAAGGCAGATGAGGACTGGCTGTGGGAACCTTTGTGAGGGGCATAGTATGGAAAAGTACACAGACAAATTTTTCCTCACTGAACTTCAGAACTGTTGCTCAACATGAATGTTGGGGGAAGACGGGCTTTTAGGGGAGGAAAACAAGCCGGAGGGATGTCTTCTCTGCTGTCGCTTTTCCGTGATGAGGCCAAGCTGCAAACTGATCTCCTGATCCCTTACTAGCATCTTTCACCCTCACTAATTTCACTTTTCTAGCAGCGTATTCTCAGCTGATGAAAGCTGTCAGAACATGAGTGACATAAAAGGAGAGGCTACTATCACCAAACAAAATGCTATATTTAACCTGACAATGTCATGCCTTCTCAGGTCTGACCTTGAGCTCTAGCAGTGAGGGTATAAGCAGGGCAACTCGGTTGTAAAGTTTCTACATTTAGCCAGACGTAGAAGGTTCTTAAATATAAGGAAAGGCAGATAATAAGGAAAGTAATACAAGTTGCCTTCCTGCTTTTGACATTTGTGATAGCCAGCACACTTACCTACCACTAGAAGGAAAAAATACATGAAGGAGCTTGCTGATAAATTCTCATTAAAAATGTCTGTTTGATGTTTGCAAGCCATTTTCACAATCTTCACCACTGGGAGTGGATGTTGGGATCTTTACTGAAAGGTTTTAGTATCAGAAGCAGTTCCCTGCAAAGAATATCCTACTGTTATTAATCATTTTGTGATGTGATTCAGTAAAGGAAAAAAAAAAAAAACCAAGAGTATACAACTGGAAATAAGTAAGGAAAGAGAAAGAAAGAAAATGAAGAAAACCATTTCGTCCATTTTGTCTGAAAAGTGCTTGGAACTATCTCTCTCTCTTTAGCAAAAAAAGTGAGACTCTATATTTCCTACTTTGAAACACAGGGGAATGCAAAATACCTGGTTTAAAAAAACACAGATAACTCAAGTATTGCCTTTCTTTCAAATGACAAAGCTGACAATGTTCTACATTATTGTCTTTAATGCCTTTTAAAAATCAAAGTGAGGTGTGGAAATGACACATGACTAAAAAGATGATGAGTAATTTTCTTGTTACATTTTTTGGAAAATAGTGACAAGGGCTATATTCCTGGTTTCACAACAGATTGCTGAAACGGCCTCAGACAAACTCAGCAAACTCCTGTACCTCAGCTTTTAACATGGAAATTTTGTAAGCAAATGTGCATTCTCATATGCTTTGTCTGCGCTTCCTCTTTGAAGTGTTTGCCAGCACTTCTGTAACATTATGCATTGAGGAAGCTTAATTAAATTTGGACACCCATAGAAAGAAATGAATGGTGTATCTTTCAAACATTTGGTTGCTTTTTATTCCATATGAAAATTAGCTCATAACATGGACCTGATATTTCTCTTTAGAGAGTGATAGCCTTTCCATTCACCCCTGGGTGTTGTTGATACAGACGGATATACGTGGGATATCTCTCCGCAACACCTATCTGGAGCAGGTCTGTGACAGGTCTCCTTAAACCCCCAGCAGTTCTACCTATCCATTCTAGTGCTGCAAGGGAACAGAGGAACTTAGAAAGGTACTCAAAAAGGTGACAAAGATGATGAGAATTATTTGTCTTCCAGAAAGGAGACCTTAATAGACTATTACACATCATCCCAGAAATAATATGACTAATGACGAATACATGTGGTCTAAGCAGCCTTGAAGAGATGGAGAACGTGAACAGGGCTTGTTTGGGTTTTCCACAACCACAGACCCAGAGCTCTCACGTGGATATTAACAGATGTAAATTTTTAAAAAAACACTGCATGGTTGTGCTGTGGCACTCAGTGTCCTCAGATGTGTCTCTGATTCCAAATTATAATGACTAAAAATGATCAAACTAGACAGAATACTGAAAAAAAAAAACCCCACCCCAAAAAACCAAACAAAACTCTCACACCAAACAAACAAGCAAACCCAAACAAACCTACCTGAAGCTTTGTGACGTGAAAAAAGTCACAGGGAGTTTCCTACACCACTAATTGTTTTAACCTAAGACATGTATGCTGGTGTAGAATCACTGTTTACCCATTCCCTTTGCTAGCTCTTTTTTACAGGCTGCTTTTGAGAAGGGACAGCAGATGATCCGGCTTATGAAGAGTTGCTCTTTCAACTCTTCTCATTCAGTCTTCTGCTTCCAACAAGCAAACTGGAACTAAGAATCTATACACTCCAAAAATAAGGAAGGAAGTGATGGGCATTGAGAGAGACCTTTGCGTTCCTATAAAAGTTATAAGAGAAAGCCTCCCTCAGCAGTTGCATGCATACAATTTCTTACCTCGTTAGAGCAAACCTGCCTCTTCCAAATCCTGAAATGATTCCTTCTTCCTTTTCACTTGAAAGCTCCAAAATCACAGCCTTCCCAAAGCTCTATATCATGCTGTGTATCAGGGCTTAGACAATACTCTTATAACTAGTGAGTCCTAGGAACAAGAACTTTACAGAACAGAAAACTAAAGCTGAATTTATCATGGAGACACTTCCTGAGGATGATCTTTGCTTTGCTGATATCTTTTATTTTTGTTAGTGGTGAGACATAGACTTATTGGAAAGCTGTCTAGGTCAGAGTTTTCATGTTATGACCATGAACCTATGGGAATCAGAACATCATTCTTTCACTTCTGAAACATTGCTTTGTACTGCAACTACATGCCAATTTAAAGGCATGAACTTAAAGGTGAGTTGAAAAGCTTTGAAATGAGCTGAAGCCAAGCTTTCTGTTTATTAAGAAACCGACACAACAGCAATGTTAAAATTAAATTTCCAAGCTCATAATAGCTGTAGCCCCCACAATTTCTACTGAATATCTGTAAAAATATTTTCTGGCCATATTTCTTGCTTAAAAAAATCAAACTCTTAGTGTATGTACTTGACTGTGGCTTTAGAAATCTAAGTTTTTATACAATTTTTTTATCTGTACACCAAAATTTTTAACAAGCAAAGCAAAATTAATCTCAAGGAAAACATGGGCTTGGTTCCATTCTCTCTGGAACCTAATTCATTTCCTTGCTAGCCGCATACTTGTAAAAAGCTGCAGTTCTGCTTGTGCTATACTTCAAAGCTATTTTATACACATATAGATTGGTGCAAAATACCAGAGGCAAAGGAGAGCCAGGCCCACACCACACAAATTAGCAATGCACTTTTTTCTGGGACAGTGTTTGTAGGTTTTGGAAACCAGTGGGCAACTTTGCAGGAAGGCAATACAGCATGGCAAGCCCCAGTGAGTTAGTTTTTCTCTTAATAAGTATTTCAGTGGCATTCTCCAGGTTACTCTGAAAAATAGATGATGGAATGTAGTTAAGTTTGCTTTGCCAGGGTTGCCTAGGTTGTTTAATAGTTTAACACTGCCTTTTACCTCTAAGTTATCCGTTCCCACCTCTATCACCAGATTTGATATTTTTATTTTTCACAACCCATTTCAGTCATTTGGTGATTTCCTCAATATATGTGGTGATGCATAAGTAAACCAAGTAAGCAACATTAATACACGACATATGTTATATGTGTTCATGTAATAGAAATTCCCTCCCATTACAGCTTTTCACACAAGCAATGCCGAGACAGGTTTACATGCGTGAAGATTTATCAGTGGAGTCCACAGCTGATGGCCTAGATTTACTCTAACTGTGAAAAACTGGGGAAAATGTAAACCAGCGGAGAGTAAAACAAAGAGCAGAGACAGAAGGAAGAAAGGAAGTTTTCCTCATGGCACTCAACAGGGAAGAGAAGCAATGATTTCCTGACCTCTCCTGGCCATCCCCTGATGTGGAGCAGCTGGTTCTGTCTCTAACACTATTTCCATAGTAACTATACAGTTTCAGCAGCACATGCTGAAACCCTCAGCTCTCTACTACTTAGTGTTGATTGGAGAGAGCATGCATCGATAGGGGCATGGGCTGCATGGTCAGTTGCTTATGTACGTATGAACATAGAATCATAGAATCATAGAATAATTAGGGTTAGAAAGGACCTTAAGATCATCTAGTTCCAGTCCCCCTGCCATGGGCAGGGACACCTCACACTAAACCATGCCACCCAA
>JAOEHY010015399.1:0-80222 GCA_025447955.1 Psilopsiagon aurifrons
CCTCGACCTGCTGGTCACACTCCTTTTGATGCAGCCCAGGATACGGTTGGCTTTCTGGGCTGTGAGCACACAATGCCGCATCATGTTCATTTTTCCATCAACCAACACCCCCAAGTCCTTCTCCGCAGAGCTGCTCTCAATCTCCTCTCTCCCCAACCTGGAGCTGTGCCTGGGATTGCTCCCACCCAGGTGTAGGACCTCGCACTTGTCATGGTTGAACTTCATCAGGTTGGCATCAGCCCACTTCACAAGTGTGTCTTGGTCCCTCTGGATGGCATTCTTTCCCTGCAGTGTATCGACCAAAACACCCAGCTTGGTGTCATCAGCAAACTTGCTGAGGGCCCACTCAATCACACTGTTCATGTGACTGACAGAGATGTTGAACAAGATCGGTCCCAGCACCCATCCCTGAGGGATACCACTCATGACTGGCCTCAAGCTGACATTGAGCCGTCGAGCACAGCCCTTTGCGTGCGGCCGTCCAGCCAGTTATTTATCCACCGAGTGGTCCACCTATCAAATTGACGTCTCTCCAACTTAGAGACAAGGATGTCATGTGAGACAGTGTCAAACACTTTGCACAAGTCCAGGTAGATGACACCAACTGCTCTACCCCTGTCCATCAGTTCCGCAGCCCCATCATAGAAGGCCGCCACATTCATCAGGCAGGATTTCCCCTTAGTGATGCTATGCTGGCTGTCACCAAGCACCTTGTTGTTCTTCACGTGCTTCAGCTGTTTTTTTAATTCAACCTTCTTAACTATGAAACAGTCAAAACAAGTCTGTATTTGGTCAGATACAAAACTTGAAAGGCTTTTGCCACATATATCATTCATTGATCAAGATAGATAAATTGACTAGAACTTAGTGAACACTCTGTATCTGAAGCAATGACAAGATGTCAAAGGCTTCTTACTTTTTACATAATTTTCTGTGTTTGCAACCTCTTGATTAATAAGCACCTAAGAATTTAAACAAGCAAGGACATTGATGCATTTCGCTACTCAAGTAGCCTGTGGCTACTGCACTTCCCAGCATCAGGATCCTCCCTCCTAGTCCCACATCCTAAACTTTGAGGCTTGGGACCAGCCTCTGAAGAGTGGCAACTCGGTACGCAGCTTGTTCTTAAACGATTTAGTTTGGCAAACAGCCCAACTCCAGCCAATGGGGTGTTGAAGTGCTCTGCTCTGAGTAACAACGCTTCCCAGGCTCACCCTGCTAGCTAGCAGAAGGCCACAATCTGTAAAAGAGAGACTGCTGTGAGACACATGGTCTCCAGAGAAGCAGACCAGTGCAGCATTTATGAAGCAATCACCTTGAAATATTGAAACCCAAAGTGATGAGACTGGTCTATAGGAAGCTATTCATTACCCATCCAGAGCAAAAATACACCTTTAGTCATGGAAATCCACAAGCAGGTCATAAGCAAATGATATATATAGTTCACCATATATGGTGAACTACGCAGGGAGACAAAGGACTTGACTTTACTCACAGTAATATTTCCCATTATTCATCTCTCTATATTGTACGAACCTGTTTATTGGCACTTTTACCTTTCCATTTTTGTAGCTGGAGCACATCAGCTTCTTCTACCAGGCACTCAAAATCATCTTTCATTAAGCTCTACTGAAAGCCCAGCTCACCATTACTGATAGCTTCACGTCTGGGAACAGACTGCCTTGAACTCCTGCATGTACATATAAAGATGTTTCATAGCAGGTCCTGCTGTAATTACTAAGCTGCTATGTACAGCCCTCCCAGGGCAATGGCACAGAGAAATCACACAGATGATGGATGAATAAACCCACGTATTTATTCTCTGCATTCACCTTCACAACTACATGAGAAAAAAGATGACTCGTGATCCTGGACTATCATCTTCTCACTCTTAGTGACTTTATCTTCTAACTTGAAATGGCTTTACATAATCTTATACAATGCTAATTCATATAATGCTAATTGAAACCTATGTCTTTTGTTATCCTTAGCTTTAGACAAGAAGCTGCACTCTGATTTAACCCCAAATATGTATAAAGCAGGCTGTTTTCCCTTTTACACACAGACTTACAAATATCACCCACACCTGAAGTACTTGTACCCAAGCAGCGAAATGTAGGACTTGTGCAAACTGTTACTGTGAATTTTTTCCTTACAAAGAGTATGATCCTTCAAATTTTTTTAAGCTTTAATTCTCCAATGAAAGGAAAACTCAACAGTGAGATCCCATTTGCCAGATATTTCCCAAGGTGTCCTCTTTCTCAAGAAATAAGACATTTCACCATGCATGCCACTTGTAATTTTATCTAAATCATCATAAACCAAGGCACCTATTCTTCATTCACATTTCTACTCTAAATCCAGATGTTTCCTCTAAGCTATGAACAGCTCAGAGAATACATATTAATGCTTTAAAAAAGGTTAGGAATGGAGTCATTGGTCTCTCAGTGTTTCCAGCACGCTGCAGGAATGGAAGCAGCGTTCTTACTTACAAGCAAACTGAAGCTTTGCTTCTCTGCTGACGATTGTTCCAAATGGGTTTGTTGCTACACACTGGTATGTTCCAGTATCTTGGGTTTTATTTGGACTATTGATCAACAGGTTGCCTTCCACCACGCTGTAGCGGTAATCCATACCGATGTCAATACTGGTTCCATTTAACTTCCACCTACAGCACAAAATGCCAAAGTCATATTCTGTTAATATTAACTGATACTCTTTGGTATTTGAAAATACAACATGAAGTAAATACAGATTTAAAACATCTTTGTGTACTTATTAAATATAAAAAATAAGGTATGAAAATTCAAATATCCTGCTCAGTATTCAAATAGTTCAGTATTTAACTGAAAGAGCAATATCTTTGACACATACTTCAGCCTCTGATATGATTAATGTTTCTGTAGTTGCTAGTGCTGCTGCTTCTTGGAATTAATCATTTTGCAATGGGAAGTCCAAGGAACAGAATCTTTAAACCATTTGTGTCCACTGAGTTGTTTTTTTAACTCTCCTAACTTGCTGGCTGTTTGCTTTTGAATTTCAGAGAATTCACTCAACAGCAGATGTTGTCACAAACTGAGACACTGACGAATTCTAGTGCCACGTTGCCCCTATTACAACAACTCTCATCCCCACCAGGCCTTCAAAGAGCATACAAGGGGACTGCAGCTGCAGAGCAGCTCTCTTTCCCAGAACATACAGGGGAACAAGCGGAGCATGTTTGTACCTGTGAATCAAGAGAGTTTATTGCATTAAATAGTAGGTTATGTCAGAAGACAGTATATTGGCTGAAGTTTAATGACTCTAATCTGTTTCAACTGGCATTCACTTTGGTGGGAAAAAAAAAAAAGAGAAATGTGCAGAAGGAAAAATGCAGCAACCAAAATGATTTACAACAGCATCATCACTGTAGCAGTATAGCATCTTTTTTTCCTAAGGATTCCAACAGTTACTAAGGCTGAAAGCAATTACGAGCTTTGTCTATGTTTATGGAAAAGGATCATTAAGCTGAGAGCCCAAACTATTTATAATCCCTTCATAGGATCATAGAATAGTTAGGGTTGGAAAGGACTTTAGGATCATCTAGTTCCACTCCCCTACCATAGGCAGGGACACCTTACACCAGATCATGTCATTCAAGGCTCTGTCTAACCCAGCTTTGAACACCACCATGGATGGAGCATTCACAACTTCCTTGGGCAACCCATTCCAGTGCCTCACCACCATTTCAGTAAAGAATTTCTTCCTTATATCCAATCTAAACTTCCCCTGTTTATAATCTTTTTGAACTCCTATCCAAATTTTGCAATTGCGTTGCAATGCATGGTGATTTCCTGATGCCTTTTCTTTTTGTTATAAGCACTGTGGTAGGCTACAGGGGGATCGCTGAGTTATAGGGCATGATACAGGAGAATGGTTCTTGGGGATTACTGCTGTAAGCATGGAAATCCTGCCAAATAATAGTTAAACATTCAACAAACCCAATGGTTGGTCTGGGATTTCCTTTTACTTCGCAGCTCAGCTTCACTTTCTTTTCCTCTGAATCCAAGGGGAAGATCATGCTGTTGGGCTCCTGAAGGAAAACTGGCCCATGCAGTGTATTGTCATCTGCATTGAACAGAAGCAAAATGTGACAGTTACTTAATGGAACCTCCATGTACACAATTTTATATACAAAATAGAGGCCATGTATCATTCACCCCAGAAAACTTGTGATAATGACACTTTATTTTACAACAGCCATATAATTTTTTTTCCCCCCAAAAGCCACTGAACATCATGTGGAGACAACATTCTCAAATATGTCTATGCACTAACTGGAGCACAGACCAAAATGTTACCCAGAGTTCAAATGAATGGAACGAAAGCATGATTCTATTGCCATAGCAAAGTTCACTTCAAATCAGAATGCTTATATTAACCTTTAAAAACCGAAATCTTTTCACTGTAAACTCAAAACCTCCACATTATTAAATATAGCTATGCTGTAACATGAGCCAGAGGCTTCCCAGTATTTACAGCCCTCAGGAATTCACTCCATTACTGCTGGTGCTGGCACCCTGAACTGAAACCGTTTTGCAGTCATGGAGTGTAACTGAGCATGAGCCCCCCAGAGGGGATCCATGGCAGTGTAAATCCTGTTCCACCTTCCGCCCTTTCCCAGCTGCAAGGCCACAGGGATCTCCCAGGTATCAAGTCCTGCATCTTCCCATGATCCACGTGAATGGAGGTCCCAAGTGCCTGATACGAACTGCACCAACAGGCACGTCACATGCTTGTGCACATCAGACCATTAAAAACTCTCAAGTAGAAGAGTGAAAACATTTTGGCAAAACAACC
Organism: Psilopsiagon aurifrons; assembly: GCA_025447955.1. Lineage (NCBI taxonomy): Eukaryota > Metazoa > Chordata > Aves > Psittaciformes > Psittacidae > Psilopsiagon > Psilopsiagon aurifrons. The sequence goes on from JAOEHY010015399.1 coordinate 4,840, forward strand.
TGACATGACCTTCAAAGAGTTCAGTAGTCACTTCACAGCAGTCCAAAGTTGGGGATTACTTAGAGGAGCTTTCCTTGTACAGATTTCTGTTCTTTATTTTACAAATACATTTTAATATTTTGTGTTATTAATTCCTTTATATATTCTTTTCTTTCTCATAAAACATTTGCAATTGTTATCTGATCAATTTACCCTTTTTCTTATCCTTTTTCAATCCTTGTTAACAGGAACGGTCCCAAGGTACAGCTTTTCTCTGCCTGCCACTATGTCGTTAGAGTACAAGACTTCATGGAATACACCAGTATTGCTCAAAACACCCACAAAAAGCTACAACATAAATTCACTGCTCTCCATCCTGTTTCATTTTCACAGCAGCTGCTCAGAATATAAAGGGAACCGAGTTTTCTTCCCTGAAAAAATCAGCTATCTTGCTTTCACGGAGACTTTTCCTCTCATTGGTGTCAATGTCTAGCTGCCTTCCCTAGGTACAATGCAAGGAAGAATGCAGTGAAACTGCTCCCAGTCAGAAAGGCTTCCAGCTGAATAGAAGGAGCTTTGTTTCAGCGTTTTTTGAATTCTTTCTGATCATGTTCTGCCCTATTATCTTTACCACATACTTCTGTCCTTGCAGAGTACCAGCAGGCAAAGGGCAATTGTGTGGGCCATCATGGTGCTGTTGCTGGTAGCTGCAGTTCCCTTGCTGCCCAGAGCAGGGACTCACATGGGCACAAGCACAGAAGGCACGCTGGCCAGAGCAGCCACGCTGCTGTCTAATCAGCTGCCAGGAGTCCAACTTGAGGGATATGCAGGAAATTTGTGGTTACAGGAGGTCAGAGAAGAATGAATATATAAAATACAAAGATAATGGGATGTACACAAAAATAACAAAGAAAAAGGATTGAGCAGAAGACAATGCATCTTCCTGATGGGAGGAGGGTGAGAATGTGAATAGCCCTCATATCTTCTGACACTCACAAAACAGCTGGATTTATTATGGGCAAGAACAATAGCTCTGTACTCCAGGGAGAAAATTCTGTGGTCTCTACAGAAGGATTTCAGAGAGGCTTTTCCAGAAGATCATAATGAAGCAACCTCTCCCTCATGTCTCCCAGGTATCAAGCCCTGCGTCTTCCCATGATCCACATGAATGAAGGTCCCAAGTGCCACAAAAGGCACTGCCACAAAAGAGAAAGCAGTAAGCATACAGTCATGTCAGTTGTATTTGTCTTTATTTTTAATTATATGTTAACAATATCTTACTGAGCCTCATCTATTCAAAACATATTTCACATAATTTCAAGCTTTAAAATAATACCTGCGTGCATCTTACTGTTGCTAGCTGAAAAAGATAAGAATAACTATAAAGCATACAGGGCTAGATTATGATTTCCTGAGTTGTTTCTGAGACCCAGGGCTATTTCACTCAGTCTCAACTGTTAGAAAGAATATTATAAACTGGCCCATAAAGATTATAGCCCTAAGTACTATATTAATGGGTTTGAAAACAAGAGAATTAAAATACATTTTAATTTATCCAATCTTCTAACTGCAAAATACAGAAGCTGGCCTGGTTCTCAGGTCCTGCACAAAAGTTGCTTCAAATCCTATAGCCAAGGAGCTTGACTGTGCTGGGATAGGCACATGCTGATCATCCTGAGTCATCCAGTTAGTGAACCATGCTGACTCTGGTATGTGTGGCATCAGCTGTGTCATCTGCCTCGCACCCCACAAAGGACTCAACTCACACTACACTGTCATTTGCTGCTATTTCAATTATGGTGTGTCAACTTACATCACATCACATTAGAGGTCAGATTCTTGTTCTTCCTTCCATCACAAGAAAATACACATTGCATTAATAAGTAGATAGCTCAACTAACTGAGTCAGGAAACACATATAAAACCAAATATAAGGGTCCAAATATGTCTCCATATGTCCAGGACATCACTTAGCTGCAGGATCAGGGCCCAGACTGCTATGGTGTAGCATCCTGGGGTGAGACATTGGTCTTCAAGGTATAATGAAACTGGCCCATGTGATGCAATGGGGAGTTTGAAAGAATTGCATTTGTAAAAAACATTATAATCTGCCAAATTAGTGAGCAAAGTACAATTTAGAAAGCATATCAGACAAAAGGCAGAGAACTACAGAGGCAGAAATAGTCACAAATAGGTGAAAAGACTAAATAACTTAATTTGCTTAAGCTAAAATAGAAGCTCACAAAGGATCATATAAAACTGCCCTCCAAATATTACATCTGCTGCTCGCACTGTTTAACATTCAGCTTTTACATGGCAAAAGAATGCTTGCCCTTCCTGTTAGCCAGCAAGAAGAGAAGCCCTAGTGCAACTACGACTTGGTTTTCCAGACAATAGCATTGGGTAAGGCAGGGAGAAGCTTTGAAAACAACTGCCAGCATATCAAGGAACAGAAGAGGAGGAAAAACCTTGAAACATTGGGTAGATGGAATTAGTTTGAGTGCCTTTCTTCTTTCTTTTATTGCTGCCTGTGTATAACCAAGATAAGCAAGCCTAAACTATTTAATCTTCAGCCTGTAGAGTCCTTTTGCTACAGTCTAATACGTGACTGAAATCACTGCAGCCCAGATCCTAACAGAGTATGTGAGGAGAGTTGAGACACAGTAACTTACACAAGGGATGATTTGGTTCAAAGAACACTAAATAAGTCACTAATAAATAAAACAAACTGCTGCCTAGGTTCTTACAGACAGAAAACTTAAAGCACCTGTCCCATAAATAGTCCAATTTGACTAACTTATGGTACTGTGGAGAAAAGAATCTCAGGTGTGCAGTGTCTTCACAGGGAAATGCCTTTTCTCTATTGCAGTACCTGGTTTTGGGGCAGCAAAGTTTTGCAATCCAGAGAACCTAAAAATGTGAACTTTATAATTTTTTTTTGTGTTATTGTGTTAATAAAAGTGGTAACTTCATTTCTATTGCAATCATGTTCAGGGACTTGCAATCACAGAGCAACATAACACATTTGTAGCTTGTAATTAATGAACACTACTAGCCTCCCGATCCACAGGAGCCCACCGACGCTAGAAGGAATCTATTTCCTGAGCTTATCAAGCTTTTCCCTTGACCTTCTTTTCAGGTTGTGCTTACTAGGCTCTCTTTTTGTCATTTCATCAAACAGTGCATATATGCATATACACATGAAAACTGCTCAGTTATTTTAGCTCACTTGGCCCTTTATGATATTCAGCAGCTGCTGCATAACCTGTGCTACTCCTTACACATTTGTTACTGTCCTGGGAAAACACAATAAGTAATCTTCCCGGACAAGCTAACTGTTGAGACACTCTCCTAGTGACAGATTTTATTTTTCTGAGTTACGTTTCTTTTGCTGGAGCCTGAAATGAGTTAACCCAGAATGAACACTGAGCTGCCCTCAGCTTAAGACAAGTTGCAAACAAGATTGGTTACCAAAAAGCATTTTTTTCCTCCCTGTCAGATGAAACAAATGTACTACTGCTCCGCTTCCTCCTCCTTTGAGGGAAGTGTATTTCTTTCAGCAAGATGCAGGATATAGGAAATTTCAGTAGATTTCATGATAAAATAAGACATTTTTAAACACAGCACAAGATGTATGCCCATATGCTATTGGACAGAATGCGATAGATAATTTAGAAGAACATTCTGCTATCCTAGCTTCTGCTGAAATGTATTTTTCCCCCTTGTGAGTCACAAAATACACTAAAAAAAGGCCAGATTAATTTAAATACATTCCAAATGAAGGGTATGTTTTCTGTGTCCCTCCACTACCCTAAACTTGAGAGCCAGCACATACAGTAAGATGCTAAGTGCTCATCTTTCTGTGCTTTTGAGGAACTGAAAAGTTAATGCCAGCTGAGGTTAATTCACATGAACAGGTGAATCCTTTCCTATTCTCTCCAAACATGAAGTCCGGTGACAGATATTATTGCCTAAATAGAACTGCTTTAATTCTCATTGAAAGTTATGGCCAATTTGAGAGAAGGTTTAATTGAATATTCCATGCTGTAGGGAAAGATAATAACTAAACTGAAGAGAGAATTCTTGGAGTATATCCCTTATAAATTATAAAAATCCTTTCCTTGTTTGCTGCTGAGGGAATTGGTTTCTGCTATGTATGCTTCATGCAGTGCTACAGTCAGTATTTCTTCAAGACAAAACTGCACCTTGGGAAGAGCAACTCTTCAGAAAACTGAGAAGTGAAATGGATAGGACAGCTCAAGGGCATCAGTGATTAACACAACAGCCTGCTCTTCAAGGTTAGTCAGCTGCGTTACATCCTCCTGAGCAGAAAAAGACTAAATTGGATGGCTTGCTATTTATTTTTTGCCTATCACTTCTATTAACATCAACTGCACATACAAACAGTGCTCATGGCTTTGAAAGTACAGGGAAGAAATTTTTATACCAGGTAGCTCCACTCTAAATAATTCTGTAGATTTCTCAATGAACAAGACCTTCCCAAAGGTGTTTCCCATTGAAAAGAAAAAAAAAAGTATTTTAAAAAAGGAAGACTGAAAAAGTCATGTATGAAGTGTTATTTTTAAGGGAAGGGCCTCATAGCTCTGCACCTCTGGAGATGATCACCAGTCTGCCTCCACCGCTGGGCTCCACCATTGCCTGCCTACCACTGCACCATGGCTGGCCCACATCTTTAAGAAAGAAAAATGGTCAAGAATAATGAAGAGAACAACAGTAATCAGAAACTTTCACCAAAGTTGAACCAAATGATGAGACTTTCCTCCTCCTTCTTTCTCATCATCACCCCACCACTGTACAAGCTGCACTTTCTGCCATTCCACTGCAATACTCTGAGCTGTGGGAGCAAAATACCCACCCAGTGATCCCATCTGAGACATCCCCTGAATGCTTCCTTCTGGGGCAATAATCTGGATGAGTAAGGGAGCCACCGCCTCTCCCCTGACTGTTTGCAGGACCAGGGTGCAGGACTGGGCTTGCTTTCAAGCACCCTATGGGTCTCCAACAGGGATCACAAGTCAGCTCCTCCCACTGTCACCTCTTTTCTGACATAATCTTATTTCCCAGATCGCTGCTGTACCAAGTACAAGTGCAGTTAAAGTGGGAAGCCATGCCTGACAGGTGGTGTCTGAGAGTCAAGTATCTGATGCCCGAGTTCAAAAGGAGTGTCAGATATTCCTCAGGGACAGTCAAGCAACTATAAACATCCAGAAGACAGGAAGAAATAAATCTTCTCTGTCATAAATGCTGGCATGGGAGAGCTCCAGAATTTGAAATGGAGACAGTAATGATCTGACAACACTATTTATGGGCGACCCAAGTATCTGGAGCAGTTTGAATTAAAGGCAGGGTCAAACACATCCATCTTGACACAAGTGTGCTCTGACCTCTGAGGGAAACCCGAGGTCCAGCTGCTCAGGAGAGGTCAGGAGCCAGCCCACCAGCCAACTCTGGCTGGGATCCTGCTGCGAATGTGCAAATGCCAACCACAGGTCAGGCTCCAGTTTGGTGAGCTCAGCTGTGAAACCTCTCATTCAGCCTGCCTGCCTGCCCCACAGCAGTACTGTAATTTCACCTACTTAAACGCCACATGATTAATTATAGGAGATGCCAGAAAGTTAGCACTTTTCAAATAAATCTTACTACCTGATCGACACACATGCAAAAGCAGCAAGTTTTCCCTTTGCCTCATTTACTAAGTCTAGACAGCCAGGAGGAGGCAGTTCCCAATGCAGCGTAATGAGTGACTTGTCCTACAACAAAAACCTTATTTAATAGAATGTAATTTGTGTTCTCTTAGTAAGTCAACAGCATGATTATCACCACAGATGTTCTCTTCAGTGTATGATAAAAGCACATTTCTCCATTACTGCAGAAAATCACAAGTTTCTTCTCCAAGTGCCTTCTCCCTGAGTCATCACAGCCAACATCAGGAAAATAAACAGATAAACTTGCATTGCTCCATTAAGGATGATACAGCCCACAGTAGAGCTATGAATAATTATGAGGCAGTAACAACAGTAATAATAACAGTAGTGCAATATAACAGCTCTGGTGCATCTGCAGGTCCTCTTCCAAAATATCAGGTACAAAAGGTAGCACAGAACTGGCCTCCTATTTATTAATGATCAGATTATTTGTTGATCTCCAGTGCTGAAATAGTAAAAATGACCAGAAATATTTTTGAAAGATACTTTTAAATACTTAAATAATAATCAGGCTTGTTCTGATGTCTTATAAAATAAGCTCTAGTCCTGAGGAAATAATTCAGCAGAGTTATATATCTAACCCCAGAAACACAGGCTTATGACAGGAAATTAAAATTCTGTCCTTACCTAGCACAATACATCTACCGTTTCCATTGAGCAGTAATAAATAAATAAACAAGGGCACATTTTTCTTCTTGAAGTAACAAAGACATACATTCTGCTTTTGAGATGAATAATGCCACAGTTTCACTGGGTTCTCAAAGCTGCTGCATAACACATCTATTCTGAGTGTGTTCAAACTTATTCTGTCACTAGGAATAAGAACTCTAAACCTGCATTATCTTAAAACCTGCATTAAACTGCTTGTTCCTCTAGACTTAACTATGGGGTGCAGACAGCTCAAATTACCTTTGTTGTTGTTGTGCACATGCAGCACACATGGATTTGAGCTATGACCAGAATTCCGCTTGCCAGAATGCCTTTAGCATGTTCCTGAACTGAGCTCTGGTCAAAACACAACTTGCCTCTTCAGTTGGATAAATTTTCCTGTTTTCTTTTTCATTCTCCCCTACGACCATTCTTATAACAACTCAGAGTATTGTGTCAGTACTTAATTCATCAAATTTGCTGGATACAAGAGAAAAAATAGACATACTTTCACATTAGCTAGTGTTCCTCTTGTTTCACGTGTGTACATGGAGACAAAATGAACACATTCATAGCGAACAAATGCTGGGGCTATTACCTCCTCTGTGGATGGAAGTGAAATGACAGGTATGATGGACACCCACACGGGCTGTGCTCATTTACATGCAACTCCCTGCTATGTACTTCAACTGCAGCTGAACATCTTGAAAATGACACTTACTTGCCATTGCAAACATCATTTTGCCAATTTGCTTTTAAATACTGTATATTTAAGAACTGAGCTCAGGGCATCTCCAATGACTGGGTTATATAGAGCCTTAGATGACATACTCATGTTTAATCTGTTTCATTGTTTATGTGCTTTTTAATTGTTTCAACTCAACACATGACACTTTCAACTGAGGAGGTCATCCAGTGACAGAGAAATTGGTTCTTAAGGGACATAATTGCAGCTCATGGTGTACTCCATTCATGGCACTAATTTTAACCACTGAAGAACAGTATTGAGACAGTTTGCCTCAATCCATTATCCTCATACATCACCACGCACACAGGTGACGGCCACAGTGGGGGTAGCAGCCACATCCTGTGGCCTGGTGAATTGTGGCCTCAGATTCTCATAGCCCTGTGCCATCAGCAGTGGTGGCTTCCAGAGCTGTTTGTAACCTCTCAGGAAAGCACAGGCGAAGTCCAGCCATGAGGACTGTTCCCAAGATCTATAAATTCTGACTTCATCTGTATCTTGTAGCTAGAAATTGATACTGGGCTGATTTTTTTCCATTCCTGTTGAAAACAAGTCCTGGATGCTATGGGCAAAAACTACAATTCAGGCTGAAAATGGCTTTTGCCTAGTAAGAGACCTGAATCTGTTAAACTCTTTCAAAAAGCTGTTGCTAGCATCCTAGACTACTAGAAGTCTTCATATTTACACATAATCAGTTTGACATTGCCTTCACTTCTGACCAAGCCCCAGTACAGCACATGACTGTGCGCACTGAGTTGCCTTTAACCATTCTTCAATCTCCCAAAGTCTGCACTTTTATAGAGCTATTTGTGGATAAAGTATTGCAAATATTTCAAAGATCTGTACTAATTACCTATTGATTTAACGTGTTGATGCAATTGCTGTCTTCCAAGAGCACATATTATTTTGAGATTTTTTCAGTTGTCTTGGGTATGACAGGGACTATGCAGTGAATATAAAAAAAGGCAGAATTAGTAGGTGTTTGTGCATATTTTAAAGCTACATTTTTCCCTTCTGAAATACCTCCCTGAACTTCAATTGATTTTAATCCTTCATGTAATAACAAAAATGTATAAAAGCCAGGCTAACAAATGCTATCCTTCCCACCCCGCCAGCGGATAGCAAAAAGCTATAAACCACTCACATTGAAAAAGCCTTTTTCCTTTAAAAAAAATCCTTAGAAAAGAGAAATCCCTGAGGCAACAACCTATAATCTCTGTATCATCTGTTGCTTGAAAAACAAAGACAACTCTGGCAGTTTGTACAGGCTCTCAATTGATGGAAGAGCCCAGCTTCACAGAATTCTCCAAGGTGAAAGGATCTGGCACATCGCTTCAAGGTGAAGCCTGTTTTTTGTTCTCAGGTTTAAGTACATTAGTGACTGTCCAAAGTAAAACTGCTTCCTGCCAACATTTCATCCAGCTATTTACAGAGAGGTTTAGGCAATGGATTCCCTTCTGAAATATTTGTGAATAAGCAGATTGAATTACCAGCAAATTGTGAGCAGTGCAATACTGCTCCTGGGTAGCAGCGAGCAAGGGGCCATCAGATTGGCACACTTAGAGCAAAAGACCAATCATTTGCACTGTGCCACTGGTTAGAAAATGCAGGTATGGTGGTTCAGTTTGTCAACAGAGCACTGCAAATATTGCTTACTCTGGGTCATGAGCACACACTTTGCAATTATTACAAGAAAACATAATGCTGTATACAAGAGAAGAGATCAGGGATGACTTTGATGCTTGGTTACACAGTATTAAGAGCAATGCTGAGAGCTGCTGAAATAAGACTTTGCTTATACCTAGAGTACACAGTGCTGCTGAGTAATTATGGGAATATCAGGAATGCTTTCCTAGGAGACCAGCATTCAGCTAGCATGCTTGACTTACTGCCAACCAACAGGCACAAAATAGGAGCAAAGCAGAGAGTAAACTAGCTATTTCTTAGCTCAGTGCATAACATGCATATTTCTAATTGTCTGCTTGGTTTTGGCAGTACTTGAACATTTGCTTATCCCTGGGGCAACACTAAAAGAGGACAAAGGAATGAAGTTTCATCATCTCCACCTGTTGGAGTTGTTTTCTTCTCCCACATTAGTCAACTGAAGGTGCTAGTCAGACACAGTTAAGATGTGCAGCTTTTGTTTAACTGACAAGCATTTAGCAGAGGTGAGTGTATGAAAGCAGAGACAGTGGAATTAACACAGCAGTGGAATTAAATTGTAAATACATTGCTGCAAAAAAACCTTGTGATTTGAAATTTCTGTAAAAGAGTAAGAAAAGAGCACATGGGAGATGAGTACAGTTTCTCCCAAGATACAGCAGTCATGGCTATGAAGGACAATACTTGTTCATTTTCAAGCCCAGGGAAGGATGCAGGACCACCACACCTGTACTTCAGCAGTGGAGCCTTTCATAGCCCCTCCCAAACTCCTCTTCTTGGGATATGAAGCTCCCTGCAGGATGTGTCCGCTACAAATTCAACATGATGTTTCACACATGGCCCCATGAGCAAATACTTCATATTCAGTATCATGGGAATAAGGTGAGCATGGGGTTTGTGCCCTTCCTATCAGACTACTGGCACATGCACTTTAAAGCATCTGCCTCATTACAAGTATTATACCACATTCTTGCTACTATTTCTAGCAAGTCCAGCTCTTGCCTTAAGAAAAATAGGACAATATCTCAATATAACCATTTCCAATGCTACTGAAAGAATGGTGATACAGGGAAAACTCCTATTTATAATGTAATATATTTATATTTTTGGTACAAAATTTGGCATCAGCTTGTAATGGTCTCCAGCTGCCTTGAATGCAAGACTGATGGATCCTGGGTATCTGGGGTTTAAACAAAACCAACTTATTTAGGAAAAGAGAATAACCCCTCTTTCACGGTTACACAATGAAGTAAGTCAAAGCCCTTCTTGCAGTCCTTGCTGTACTGCATGCTCTCTTGAGACACGCCAGACATCACACTTCACAGTCTCATGATGCTGGGCAGGCTGCTGGCCGTGAACAGGAAAACCTCACTAGGTTTTCCCATTGCTGCTAGAGTAAGAAAGTGTTTAATCCTGTAAACAGGATCCAATGCTATAATCTCCAGGTGGGTATGTTATATAAACGGATTTAAGGAATTTGTAGTTTGCTGTTGGGAGTCCAGGCCGGCACCTCAGCTGACATAAATCTCTGTAACTTCATCAGTCAGTGGAATTGCATCAATTCAGAGCACATTTGAGTTGGTGGCCTTCAATTTCTTTAACTTTTTAATGTTTCTCTAATCCTCAGCACAACAGGAACAAAAAGCATTCCTGCTCTCCAATGCATGATTCCCTGCATGGAGAAGCCAGGAGCACAGGGGAGCTGCTGCAGCTCTGGCTGCCAGGGCACACCAACCACCAGCAACCATGTCCCGCTCTGCACAGCCACCCTTACTTATGGTCCCGAAGTGCCCCCAGAGACTTTGCAGCCCTTCTTCTCAAAGTCACCAATTATCCCCCATTTATTCCGCAGGGTCACCCCCTTTAGGAGGACCAGCCCCAGCATGCATGCACAGACATGCAAACACGAGATCCCACACAAACCCAGGATTAATGTTAATGCCACTGAATGTCAAATTGAAGTTGGCTTAAATAACGTTCCTGGAGTTCAATCAGTAAAACATCAAAAGAGCACCTGGGAGTACAATCTGCCCATGGATAGCATGTATTCCTTTAATTTTTTTAAAAATGTTATGAACTTTAAGTAGCGCAGCAGGGAAAAGGTATCAGTAACAGCTGTCAAACCCCTGGCTTTTCTGACTTCTTATACTGCAATTTATCACCCTCAAAAAATGCTCAGATTGATGGCATTTATGAGTAGAATCTTTCTCCTATGTCACATAACACTACCAGGTGAAGCTTTCAAACATTCCTCACTTATGTTCAAAGAGAAGCATGGTGAGGCTGCCCCAGAGACAGATTTCATCTCTAATGGCCCATTTAAGCCTCTACCACCGAGGGTGGCTTTGGGAAGAAAAGCTCCTTTATAAGGTGTTTCTTACAAGGGAAGAAACCCACTCCTGGAAACAGTCCTTAATGCAATATAAGGATATCAAAGAACAGCAATTACCAAACAGTGTAACCTATCTCAAAGGTAAAGTTTCAGTTTTCTTTGCTTATGGAGACTTCTGGGCCTTCGCCAGGAGGATGCTGATACTTCAAACACAAATAACATACAAATTGTAGTGACTTGTGAACAGGCACTTCAGATTAGACTTTGTCCTCATGCAAACAGCATTTTCTATGAACGATTTGCAAACCAGTGTCATTGCGGTAGACACAACAGCCTACCACATCTTCCAAGCCTTCCCACTACCATGGGAACCAAGGAGAAGCCAAGCGAGCAAGCTGACCAATGCAGAGCTGTTTACAGGAGCCTGTCCTCTCTGTGTGTCTGCACTGAGAACTGCCTGCATCCTGTCACCTAGAGGGACTGAGGATAAACACAAAATAATTGCATCTCCAGGGATGAAAAACAGCTAGTTGCTCCCTCAAGGAGGTTGTTTTGCTGTTAGACAAAGGACATAAGGAAAAGCTCTGAAGAAGTGCACTGTAATAGAAAAAATAAGGATAAAAAACAAATTCAGTATCAATGTGCAGAGTAACTCAACAGTCAAATGGAAGGGAGATCTGTGTATTTCTTCAAGAGAAAGTCACCTGACTGGAGCCTATTACTTTCTAAATTAAAAATACATTTATTTTATTGTTTAACAAGAAATTATGTTTTACTCTGTGGATGTGGTCCAGTGAAATACATCAGTCACTACATAATGTCCTCTTATGCCAAACCAGTAAGTTACTAGGGCCTTTATAAAAGTCATAGATTAGAATTTCAGTGCAAACTAATAAATGTTATTCTTCTCTGTATTTTACAAAAAATAGCCCCACATGTCAGGACAATGCCAAAACCAGAGCTGACCTGCATTTCTCATCTGAATGCTGTGACCTCTGGAGCACTTCTGCAATTGAGAGACAACAAGCTCCAGGATAATGGGTCATTTTATTTCTTTTGGTATACTGCAAGTCAGAAGTTAAAAGCAAGAAAAGTAACTAAAGTAATGCAATTCCATTCGAGTAAAAAGAAAGCTTACTGGGTAATTGGAATAATGTGCACAGCTCCAGCATTTTTTCTGTGGCAATTAATAAAAAATAATGGCTTTCTTTGTTTTGAAAATTTAGGATTATACTGGATTGAGAATGCACTACAAAGAACCTCCTGCTTGCTTCCTTAGATGCCTCAAAGACAAATAATTTCTGTAAGCTGCCTTTTATCTGGAAGAAAGAGCTTTGGTTTAAACTTCTTGAAGAACATCACCACTGCACTCCATAACGAAGAATGTGTAGACCAAGTAATTAAACAGAGAATAATTCGTTACAGATCACTGTGATGGCATTCTGCCATCTCATCAGAGCCTTGTTCTGTGAGCAGCTGGAAATCAACACCATGGAGTAAGTTTCTCTCGACCCATTTGCAGCTCACACCATTGTACCTGTGACTGCTTCACATGAGAAGCGCTGTTGCTCTCAGCATTGTGGCTGCTGGGAAAGTTTGTTGGAGCACTAAATAGGCAGTGAAAAATAATTGAAGACATGACAACAAATGCCTTTTTAGAACCACTGCCTTTTTAAATATGCACAAGATGGAAATGATAATACATAATTAATACATGTACAACTGTATAACAAAAATAGTGTTACGCTATCTGCTAATGCACATCATCAGCAGCATTACAGAGCAGTAATACAGTATTGAAGGAAGTGCCCAAACAGGTGGATAAGTAGAACAGTTTCTGTCTCCTGGGTTTTAAGTGGTTCATAGTACCAGCACATTTGTTACCCTCAGACCTTAAATATACACATCATTCATTCTTCAGTCATAATCTGTCTCATATAGTAAGATGATCTTTGTCAATGCTGGAAATGTAAAACATCGCTCAAACCTGGTCTTGTTTATTCTGCACCAACATAAAATACATCCCTTCATCCTATGTCAATATGCAGTGTAGCTGTTTACAAAACTGTATATTCCACCACCCAAGTTTGCTCATTGCTTACAAAGCAAGCCTACATATATTCAACACCCACTGCCCTGTAGGCAATGGTACCCAGGGGAGCTTCAAGCCCTGTCCCTGTCCAAGCTACCTGAAGCTGGTAAAGCCTTTGCCTCAGAACTGGTCTCAAGTTCTCCACTTCACTTTTTTCCATCTCTGTCATCCATTAGAAAAAATATGGATTTCAGTTGCAATCAACTTACTCACTGAAGGTTGTGTGACTTGAATTAAGCTCTGCAATTCAAAAAATGTTCCTGAGCTGTGCAATGAAAAATTGTAAAAAATGTATTTTATATACAATTGCAGCCATTTGCAGGCTCTTGACAACACACTTTGCCTGGTATTACACGAATTAAAATGTACCCCTATAATTAGAACAGGAATTAACTGCAACAGTCAAGCTGTTAAACTCAGGTGTTAAATGCTGACTTCACTTGACACCTCAACAGGATTCCAGCCCTTGCAATTAATATCCTCTAATTAAGGAGGTTTTCCCCTATATTAAGTCTACTGCCAATTAATTACTATATCCTCCAATGAACAGACTTAAAAGCTTGTAAGTCTGGTTTGCAGGTTTTTTTAATTTTGTTAGAGCCTTAACTCCTTTTGTCCTTTGAACTTCTATGTAAACTTTTCTTTTTACTCTTTATTCAGTACAAATTTACCTTTAGCTTCTCCCAAGTAAGCAAAAGCATGTTGGGTTACTGCTGCAGCAGCATAACTTTGCTTACCTCTAGAAAAGAACTGGAAGTATCTTAATATTAAAGAACAAATGTGTACAGTAAAAAGTACACTGTGAGCATGATAATATGCATGGTAATGCAGTAAATATTGCCCTTAAACATTTCTCTAAACCCACAGATTATTTTTCACCTGGCTGGGTTTATTCACTGGAAAACCAGCAAGCTCCTTCTTAAATAAAGCAGCTCTTTCCTCCCAAAGGAGAGGAGGACCACCGAAATGAGCAGTGAAGCACACAACCCGCACCCCCCAGTGTGCACGTGCGTCCCATACCCCATGTGGGCATCAGTGGTTTGCTTGGAAAACTCATTCACTCCCCGTGCTCCCCTGCATCTCCTACCACATCTCCTCCAGCTGTTCCGCCAACTTCCAATTCACAAAAGCAAAACCTCTTTAGAACCAAAATAAATACTAATCTTAAATTCATTGTACCCTGACAGCAAATAAGTTTGCTGTGCTTACTTCAGCATGAATAAAAAGCCCGCAAGGAGACTCCTACATAAGAGTATATTTACAAGTTCCATTACCCACTGCAGAGATTGATGTAATAAACCTATAATAAAAAGCCTCATGTTATGGATTTCTCTAATGTTTCTCATCAAACAGCCTGTATTATCTCGGCTTGTGTATTCAATTTAAAATAGGTTTTCAATAAGTGCCTTGAAGCTAGAGGTCATTTTCACTTAGTTTTCCGACACGCAGGGATGTGTGCTGTCTTTTCCTGCCCTCAGAAACTAAGAGCTGTTTGTAGATTGGTCAAGTACAGTTTACAAAGTAGGCAGATAGATGGATTAGAGAGAACAAGAGAGAATATATTATCTGTATACCTAGTCATATCTTACAGCTATAGCCAAAGCTACCAGGGGCACAGGCCCTGTTATGCAATTTATTTTTATTACTAAATAGAAGGATGCAATTGTTCCTCATGAGATAAAAACAGCACACAGATATTGTTTTGCCACCAACTGTCACCTTATTTGTATTTCATACTGTCTGGCTGCAACGCAACTGAGGTGTTTCCTGTGACCTGCAGGCAGACTACCTTGGATCTGCAGTAGTTACTTCACCTTTTAGTAGAAATAGTACAAAATGGGACATCAGATGCAGCGTTTGGGGATGTAGACAATTGCTACACACTTGTACCTATTCAATTTTTTTCTCTGGCACCAGATTTAGCTAACAACCAATAGTTGCTAATTAGGATCCAATGCAATTTACCTCGGGACACATTTCAAATCACTACAAGGTAATTATATTGCTATTTTCCTCAGTTATTAAATCATTTAAATACAGTGGGTTTATTTTCAGTTCTTAACCCTTTATTCCACAATGTCCCCTGCTCACTTTGAAGCAGCTTCATGGCACACCAATTTTTCATTTATCTCCATTTCAATGACACAATTTCTGCTAAAGCCTGTTGAATTGTTCAGTCCCAGTGCAACCCATTCACTGTCACCATGGAGTGTTTTTTCTCTGATTTCAATGGATATGGGACATGGAGCCCATGTCTATAGATGTCAGAGAGAAGGAAGCCCCACAGATTTTTAGACTCTGCGTGTCAACCATTTATGACTTCTTTCCTTTTAATCAAGTCTTCCTTTCATTAGCCATCCAATAGCAGTAATAAAAGTTCACAACTCCATGGCCTGCTTCTTACATAGAAAGTATAAAACTGTGTTTTTTTGATAACAGTTAACATTTTGCAGAATAAGCTGTTCAAAATGTTGGAATCAAATAAAAGCAGAGAGATACACTGAAGCGAAGATGAAATAAAGCTGCATTAAACTGAAATCAACACCCTCAGATTTAATGAGAAGATCAGATACCTTTGCCATCAATCTCATTGCAACATGGGGGAAGGGCACTGAGAGGTGGGCAGCGTGCTTGTTGCCAGAAAAGGTTAAAATTAGGTAGCTTGCTGTACATCAGTTGATGCTCTGACAGATGGACAGACATCTTCCCAATAGATAGAAGATTTTTCCCAGTCACAACAGGAACACATCCAAAAATCTCTTAAGAACCCAAGGGACACTTAAAAATAACAACAACAACAGCAAAATAATTCACTCCAGTGTATATACATAAAGTTCAGGCAAAGTTTTGTCATCCTGTATGGAAGAAAAACTATGTGCACCCACCGGAGCTGTGACAACTTTAGCATACTAAAGCCCATACATTTTTCACTGTGGTAGCTCAACAGCAGAAGCATGGCTCCACCCTTGCTGATCTTGAGCTCATGGGTAATCATTGCATTGTAAGCATTTGGGTGAAGGCATCACACCATGCCTGATCTCTGCACTGAAACAGACTGAATTAAAAGACTGCAGGTCAAACCGCACTATGAAGCTTAAGCACGTTACGGGCCACAATTACTGAATGCTCCAAGTGACGTTAAATAAAGACACCATTAAACATCCATTGGTGCTGTTCTCACCATGGCAAACAATGTTTCATCTTCTTTTTTATCTAGCCATCTGTAAAGACACGTTTTGGTCTGATATTTCTACTTCAAATTAACAGGTTCCCATCTGCCAGAGTCCAATCCCCTTTACATGCCCGCACTTTCACTGTACTGAAATATCACTTTAATTTCAGGTTACAATGTATCTGTTCTAGCCTTTTATAAATGATTCATCAATCCCTTTGTTTTTGACTCCACAGCTAACATACCTCTGCTCACAAACTCCAAATCAGCTGTAAAGGTAACTGGGAAGCAGGATTATAACTTGTATGCCTCATGCATGCTGGGAAAAAGCTGGCTTCAGCACATCTGAATAAATATTTGGCTTGCTGACTTTTCACCCCTGGTAATATCCCCTGAGCACTTCCGCAGCCCAAGAGCTCTTCTTTCAGCTTCGGCATAATTTTATAAGCAGGGATTGTGCCAAGCTATTTCCCAGTTCAGAGCAAAAATTGAACTTTTCTTGGACTACACCTGAAAAATCCCAGCCCTCTGAATAGCCAATGAAGTTGTAGAGGTCTGCAGGAAGCTGCTAAAATTACACACCTGGGGAAGTGGCATTGTTTTCACAGGTACTAAACACCTCTCTGTTGTGCTGAAATGTGTGGAATTTAAGGCATGTTAACATTTAAATCAGGCTCCTCTTCTACTATTTACTTATCTTCTGCATTTCTGAATACAATTATGAGAAGATAAGCAAAATGATAAACAGGTGTCTTCAGAAAAAGGGCTCCTATTTTAAGGGAAGTCTCCACAAGTGACAATTAAAATCTATGGAGAGCAGTCAGTCCTCTTAAGGCTCATAAAGTCCACCGTTATCTCCAGTGAAAATTATACACAGCCTTTGGACATCTCCGGACCTTAAGTAGAACTCTGGACCTGTGGGAGCAAGTCCAGAGAAGGCCAAATGCTCCAAGAGCTGGAACACCTCTTCTGTGTAGACAGCCTGAGAAAGTTGGGGTTGTCCATCCTGGAGAAGAGAAGGCTCCAGGGAGACCTTAGAGCAGCTTCTAGTGCCTGAAGGGGGCAGACAAGAAATCTGGAGAAGGGCTTCTGACAAAGACATGTACAGACAGGACAAGGGGGAGTGGCTTTAAACTGAAAGAGGGTGGATTTAGGTGTGGTCTTAAAGAAATTGTTTACTGTTAGGGAGCTGAGCCGCTGGCACAGGTTGCCAGAGAAGCTGTGGTCTGCCCCATCCCTGGCAGGATGGACAGGGCTTGAACAACCTGGCCTAGCAGGAGGTGCTCCTGACTGTGGCAGGGGTATCGGGCAAGATGACCTTTAAAGTTCCCTTCAAGCCAAAATGGTTCTATGATAAGATGTTTAAAAAGTCTAAATTCACACTGCATTTGCTTTGGTCAGCTTAAATAAACCCTTACTGTTTTTATAACCCAGGTTATTTTTCTTTCGATTGCCTTTTTCCATGTTACTTAATTGCCCTTAAAAGGAAGAGGATGCTCAGGACCAAGTTTTAATGCAACATCTTGAACAAATTATAGTAAAAGGAAATTTGAACCTTTGATAATTTAAGTGTTATTTTTTACCACTAATGTGAATCCAACCCTAACAAATTAAAACAGGAAGAATTAATTGGATATGCAAATAAGATTATTCACTATATAAATCTAATTACATACCAATTTACTTTAGCAGCATGAAAAGAGAAAAAAAATGCTCTTTGTAATCGTTTAAAAAACACCTCTAACACAACAAAGGGGAAACGCTTTATCTTAAAGGTACTCATTGTCAGCATTAGGAAAACAAGGTATTTTGAGCATCTCATCAAGAGCACCTTTTAATGAGCACCCTGCTTAGTCCTCTGATTTATGCTATTCCATTATTAGTTTTCAAACATATACCACAAAATACTGTTCTCCAACCCCAGCAACAGACAAAACAGGCTAATCTTGGAAATATCAGGTGATTTCAGTCTCAAACCCTGAGTATTCTGTTCCAGTACAGACCTACACTCATGCCTAACCATAGAAAACTATCATCACTGAATCCGCAGGCTAGGGTTGCATCAAAGTCAGAGCAAACCTTGCCAGCAGCAGTCATGGAGCAGCTGCTGTCTGCATCACGCACGTACGGATTCCTTTCAGGTTTCTCTGTCACCTTTGTAAAGCATAAAAGCGACAAAGGAATAATTAGCAGAACACCACACCGCAGTGAGGAAGATTTCTCTAGGGGAAAAAGCCTGTTAATTTTAAGCCTTTTGTGTCCAAGAAACAAATTACACATATAGCAAATTTACTTGTTTGAATAACTACTTGTCAGTATTAGTAAAAATTATAAATGAGATCACTGGAATTGATTAAGATACAGAATAGCTGATGCCATAATTAGTTCCCAGTGTGCCACCTCTGATAAAGAATCCCAATCACCCATTTTCATTGATTGTACACTGAATTTTGTCATCTGACTCCGGTTCCTCATTCACAAATTGGGCATCTAAAATAATCCAGAGTAAACAGTATTAAATACATCCTCCATTATAATAAGAAAGGGAATTAAAATTTGCACTGCTACACCAAGAAAGTACTAAGATGACCTTATGAAAATCATTTTTATTGCAGAAACTAAATTTGACCCATACAAAATCTGAACTAGATGTATATAACAAAATATTAATATACATTACAAAATAATTTATGGCCATAAATGGCGATAGAAACAGGAGCTTCATAAGGAAAAACTCCTTAGAAACAGAAGTGAACTCACAAATGCACTAACATGTGACATGGGGGGACATGGAAGGTCCTACCTGGTTCACTACTGCTCTTTATGAGGAAAGTTGCCTCTTTTGAGACTGCAAATTCAAATGTAACTGGTGACTGAACAACACTGGTCGTCACCTGGAGCAAAACCCCTGTTTGTGACACCTCATAGAGCTGCATCTCCTCCCCCAAGAGCATTTCAGCCCAGCAGCAAGCAGCCACCTAGAAGAGCAAGCATGCACATACAGACTGCTGTTGCACAGGAGCATCTTCCAACTTCCACTCTGCTTTCCTGGACATTTTAATTTCTTTGTGCCTAATGTAACTTGGACTAGGTTGCCCTGTACACAGTTATCAGTGAGGAAGGCAGTGTCATCTTGTACCTGTGGGTTTAGGAAAGCAGCAGCTGTATACAGATACACTGCAATAACTTCACAGGCACTGCCTGCTTTGAGCCTACACATAATGTGTCAGGACTTAGTGCTGATAACTGAATAAACACTGTATGCACATGCCACAGCCTTACTTTGGGTGAAAACGGATGTGATCTTAGACAGAGCTAATTCTCCAGTGGAGGATGCACACACCAGAGGATTACATTTTTATTGCTGTATCACAGATTCTTTAGACAGCTTTCTAAATAACCAGCCCACACATACCTAGCCCTACACTTCTGCTGGAGACGCATGTGCTGAACCATAAACATCTAATTCTGAATCATATTATCAAGCAAGTTGTGGTTACGCAGGTTTACTGACATCTAGTTTTACATTGCTTACAAAAAGACTCTCAAAAATCCTGCAGCTTTCCTTTTCTCCCTCTGCATTTTAAAGGGGTACTTAAAAAAATTACTTCTTAAAGAATTCACTTTTAATGAAATTTTCTAGGCTGTGCCTCGTTCTACAGTTTTCCTGCTTCCGGGGAAATCTGATCCCGTTTTTAATGGAAATGCTGAAATTTCAAATTAGCACAGCCTGTCATGCAGCCTGACACCTCACTCCCTTTGGCATGCTCCTTCAAGCAATTTGGTCATCCACTCTGTTACTATCTTCCCTTCATCTTCATCTGTCTGCATTTTGGGAAGTATAATGAACCAAGTATTAGTGACATACTGGTATAAAGTCCAAACAAGCAAGAGCTTCTAAGTACACCTTTTCACAACCATAGTTGCTAAATAAGCAGAAATAATCTCTCAGAAGAAACCTACAATCCCAGCAAACTAAACTCTGCTTCCACCCACAAGAATGCTCTCCTGGTGCTTAGTTACAACTTGCTTTGCTTTCAGAGCATTGCCCTTACACTGCTATAGATGAGCACTGAAAACAAATGCAGAAATTTGGTGAACACAGAAGGGCTTTTTGTCACTTAAAGTCTCTACATGTAGTTTGTTATTGTAGATTTTAGATTGTATTCATAATTGTCATGGGTTTGGCAGTAGCAGTTGTTTTCTCCTTCTTGGTAGCTGGTGCGGCTCTATGTTTTTGACTTTCGGCTTGGGAACAGTGTTGATAAAACCGATGTTTTGGTTACTGCTTAGAACGTTTTGGTCTGGCCAAGGACTTTCTGAGTCTCATGCTCTGCTAGGGAGGAGGGTAAGCCAGCAGGGAGCAGAGACAGGACACCTAACCCAAACTGACCAAAGAGGTATTCCATAACACAGCACGTCATGCCCAGGAGGTAAAAACCGGGGGCAGGAACCCAGAAGAGGCAGTTCACAGCTCAGTCGCCGGGCAGTGAGCATTTGTATCCTCTTCCCTTGTGTTTTTCCTAGGTCATTATTATTACTGGTGGCAGCAGCAGTGATTGTGTTATACCTTAGTTCCTGGACTGTTCTTATCTCAACCCATGGGAGTTGGGGGGAAGAAGGAGGGGGAAATGAGTGAGCAAACTGCTCATTTTACGGCTTAAACCGCGACAGTTCTTTTAGGAGGGGGAGGTGAGTAAACAAACTGTGTGTTTTACAGTTTAAAATCACGACAATAATGAAGGATAGATCAAGTTAAGCATTATACAGCTAAAGACATGCTGGTAATACATTCATATAGCTCAGCCAAATACAGACTAGTTGCTAATACATTTGCATAGTGAAACTAACATATTTTTTTATTACTTTAAATGCTATGTTTGCAGCTGCATAGTAACTCTTGAATTTACATGAGATCTTCTGAAGTCTTCAGAAACAACTTAAATAGTTTTTAAGCTACTACTTTCTGCTGTTCACAATAAACAGCAATTGCAAGGGACAGAACATAACTCCTGAAGAGTGTCAGCATGGTTTCCTCTGAGTCCTCCAGTCCAAGTAAGCAAAGTGGAGGAAAATGCTTTGTTTTTCTCTCTACATCTTTCCACTGCCTCCTCTGGCTCTGCCAGGGGCAGCCGAGGCAGCTCTCAGGCGTGCACAGTAGTGGCTCGGTGCACTGGAAGGGGTTTTTCTAGCTGTGAAACTGCCTTGTGTGTACACTCAGAGCCTCACTGCGGGTGCCCGAGGTCTCAAGGTCCTCCTGTGTTTGGCTGTCCATGCATGCACAGGACGTGCTGAGAATCAGGCGTGACACAAACTGCACTACAGGTGATGATGGCCCATGCACACAGGGTGCTGCAACCACAGCAACTGGTGTCAAACAACCCATGTCTTCCTCTTTGTGCTACACTGGTCGGTCACATAGGCAGGAGGGACTGGAGCCCAAAATGCAGAGCAGCCACAGATATCCTCCCGATACCCAAAGCCCTTCTGCCCTCTGCAGCACTTCCAGATGCCATATTCAATTTCCTTCAATAAAAAAAAGCTTTGGAAGAATACAAAGAGCATGAAACCAGACGAAACCACAATAAACATTAATGCAAAGTTCAGCTTTCCTGCAGGAAACTATTTTGCCAGAAACTCTGTCCTGCTAATTATCAAGCACACAAAAAGATCTTGGTTCTTGTAATTTCACTTATTTGGACTGGCACATTTTATCAGCTGACACACATCAAAAATACCCTTTTATTTATTTCCTTAAGCTCTGTTATGACATCTCTCAAATTATAAAAAATCCTTGCTAACTACTTCAATTTTAACTGCTGCATTTTCATGTCTCTTCTCCTAAATACTTTTAGAAGAAAGCAGTAAAATGCCAGAGAATGTCCAGGCTTAAAAAAGGTAACTAAGTTTTACCAGTAATTGGATGTCACATTAAGAAAAGTTAAATTAAAAGTGCTAAAAGCCTCTACCATCATTTTAAACACAATACCTTGCAGGAACTGTGAACGCCACTGCTGACTCGAACGTGTAAGACCTAGCAGGCTAACAACCTTTCACAAATCAATCCTTCAAAACACCAGCAAGCACATTTAGCTTGTATCACTGGGGAAAACACATTTTATACACAGCCAAGTGTGTTTCAAACGTAGCACAGCCACACCTGTACAGAAACACCAAGTCTGATAGGTGTTGGAACAAAATGAAAAGGTGACTTCAAGTAAAATTGTCAAAGTTTGATTCAATGCCACTCAAGAAAGAGAAACACAGCAATCAGACCATTACTGCTTGCAACAGTGCCATTAGAACATCCTTATTCCAGGAACAACTACCAGCACCTGAATGCTGAGGTGAAGATTCCTCTTCCTCAAATCCCAGGTCAGATTCCCATCTCCTGTGCTTTTACTCAGCTTGGTTAGGCAGCTCCTGACCTCTTCAGATGGCCCAAGCAGTGCTACAGTTACAGGACTTCACCCCACTGACACTGCTGTAATACACTGGCACGCACTACAGATATTTGCAGCTGTAGGCTCATGCGAAGTTCGTCATGAACTCTTTGCCGCCCTGTCCACAACTTCTTCAAGTTCTGCCTCCGGACGACACTGATTTCTGAACCTTCTCAGGATGGTCTAAACACTAAATTCAGTGGTGCACTGAAGATAAGGTTGACCTGCTTTCTCTGGGTTTGATTTGATTCCCAAGGGCATTCATAGAATGAGACAGCGGATTTTGTTATTAAAGCAGTATCTCATTGATTTTCAATGTCATTTCTACTCCAGAGTGGAATTCACTATTCTTGGGTGAGAAGAAATATAATATTGTGACCCAGCAATTCAGCACTAAGATTACTCAGTACAGACAATTCCTGGTCACCTCTTGCTGACAAAGCATTTTTGTTGTACAAATGAGCTCTAAATCCTTCATCAATACGATACCAATGTCCCTTTTCCTGGCCCTTGCAGTGTTTTAATTTTCAATTTTAATTTTTAATTTTAATGTAATGCCTGTGAAATATTGCTATTTCAGGATGAATGACAGAGTTGTATACTTTGCCTCGTGCACATTTCCTGTGCTTTATATTCAATTTGCATGCATGTACATTTAAAAAAAAGGACATTAGCCATGTGCTTTAAACGTGGTCTGGATTATGGAGTGTCAGCTAAAACTCAGCACAGATTGCTCCTTTTAATGCTTTTCAGGTATGCATATAATTTTAAACAGTTCTATACATTCTCATCTAGTTTATACTGCATATGCGTAGTATTATTAGCTGTACCTTTCAAGTAATTTAAGTCAGGTTTTCAGCATTCCCCTTTGCACACTGATACACATCTCACTGCCTTTCACTCCCTATCCCCAGGCCCCGTGATGTAGCCCAGGCACAGTCTTGCTTCCATTTCACTGTAGTAAAGCTCCAGTAATTTGTCATTCATACATGCTCCTGCAGCCACAGTTGCAGAAGAGAACATGTTTGTAAACAAACATCCATCACGGTTGTTTGCATATCTCTATTTTCTTGCCTTTTTGACCTTTTTTATTGCTCACTGATGTTTTGATAAATACAACTGTGTTTGAGTAACCATCACCTAGCGCTGCACTGCAATTAGCACCAAAAAGCGTGATAAACATTAATGGATTATTTAGCAATTCATAAGCTGCAGAAAATATTTAGATAGTGGAGAAATACAGAAATCACACAAAAGAACAGTAAAACAAAGCCAGAAGCTGGATAGCTGAACATGGAAATCCTGTGTCATTAAAACACAATAAGCCAGCTCCTGGGCAATTCAAATTGGAATTCCTTGACATAAGTCAATATAATGACTTGCACTATTGGAGGACCAGGGTTATTTATCAGGTTTGACAAATCTTCTCTTTCTCAAGCAGCAAAATGGCTGCAGGACCCTGCTGGGAGTGGTGGGGTGGGCTCTGCTGGGCTACAGGGAGTGATGTGGGGTCATCCACCAGGCTGCTTTCCAGATGAAGCAAGTGTCTTCCCACAGCAAATCTGCACAAACTCAGGCTGTTCAGTTTAACCCACTTGCATCAGCTGATCCCCAGTGCTTGCTGATACACAGCTCTGCATAAAGATACCACATTGACCTAACACAGGCAAAACATCTGTTGCGCATGTTGGTGCTGATCCCACCGAGCAAACTCAACATTTACCTCTATGGCTAGAGCTTTGACAAATTATAAACTCACACTGCAAACCTGCTTCCTAGTTCTGGGAGCTTGCAAGGCAGGCATATTAAATGAGCAATAAAATGCAACTTAATGGGGTCAATGTTAAATTAGTTTCAATTATCAAACCCCATTTTAACAAAATGAATGCTTGGCTTACATCCAGGATCCACATAATTTACATGGGAAAGCATTAGGCTCTCTCTCGTCACGCTAACTGTTGGCATGACGCTCCTTTGCCTTTCATTAGTGAGTAACTTCCATATTCTATCCTAAGTAAATGAATAGGCTAGCAAAACCCAGGAAAAAAAGAACACATGGAAGTTCATGCAGAAATGAACTGCAACAGATCAAGAAATGGGACTGTTGAAACTCGATGAAGCAAAGTCAGCATTAATACATTTTGGAAACTTCTACGCCGATTATTTCCTAATTGGTTGTTTGAAGAGTGATACCGTAAGGCTATTACAACAACTGAGAGAATACAGGGAGAACCTCTGCTTTTCACCATAAAAAAGAGGACACAGGTTTTATACTGTTCACCATGCTCTTTAGATCTCGAACTAAAAAGAAGCACCTTGCAGTGGTACGCCACATATCTAGAAATTAGTTATTATATTTTGAAAGGAGTAGCTAATATTGGGGTGCACAGATTAATAAGGACCCAGGGCCTGTCTGGTCTCTCTGGAAAGACTGGGGATGCTAGCACATCCTGAGGGGCCCGGTGCCACTACTCAATATCACATATGAAAAAAGATGAGAATCTGCAGTTTTTCCAGTTTATAAAACTAGAGATGTAGCCGCTACTACTAACTGTTCTTGGCCACTTGACTTGAGAATTGCAGCTGGGCTTCCTGACTCAGAAGATGCATCATTTTTATATTGCTACAGAGAGCATTTTTATTCCAGTCGAGGAATACATCGTTCAATAACAGTCTGATTATGTGCTGTGCTGCCTTTTAGACTTGTTTTCTCTCTCAAGTATGTTAATGTTCCTAACCCAGAGGGACTAAAGAGAGCCAACACCTGCAAACACACATGCAATGACAAATGTCTCTTCCATCCAGCTCTCACCCAGGTGCCCTGGCTGCATCTGGACCCTCAAGCTGTCCTTCAAGACCCTACCAAGCCCTCCCCACCACCAGCTCCCAGATTTGATGTCCATAACAGGTTTTTTGGAGCCTCTTTCAATTGTTCTTTCAGAGCTGTCATGTTGGCCATCATTTTTACACTCCTCAGCCTGTGCTTTGATCTCACACCTCTGCCTCTTTCAAAGATACTTCCTTAAGGAAGAAAGCCACAAGAATGAAGCTTATTTCTCCTTTAGCATTTCTTCCTACTTTTTTACTTTTCTTTCTTTTTTTTTTTTTAAAAAAAAACTTTAATTGGCACTAAGTGTCATCCCTTTCAGTAATGTTTGCAATTTCAGAGTTGCCTGTATTTACTTTCTCTTAGTATGGTCACAGTGTACTTGAGCCTCAACCAGAAAGGTTGGAGACCATCAGCACACTGTGGGCCCTGGATCGGTGTTACACACTCAACGGGATCACAAAAACATGACAAATGTGCAAGGAAAAACAATATGATACTTCAATTTATTGCCAAATCACCACAACCTGGACTTCAGCAGTAAAGCTCAAAAATACAATGATGTCATTGTTTGTTTCATATATAATTCCCCTTTTAAGGGACATGACAAAAACCAATCTGATTTAGGTCACTTGACCAAGAATTTAGAAACTTTGTAAGTAGATGAGGAAGTGAATTTTTCTTATCTTCATTCCACAAATTCATCCAGCTGCCTTCAGCCCCTTTTTATCTTGCTGTATCTCATGCATTACTCCCGGCTTTCATATCCCAGAAAGCCCCAACCATCAACCTACCTTCTTTCAAGTCTCTCTTCAGACTTCTTCTCCTAAAGCTCACACAAAATACTATTTCACATGGACCATAAGAAAAATGGAAGGAGGAATAAAGCTTCATCTGGCTCTCAGTGAGCATTTCATGTTGTCTGTTTACACAGATAGTAAGCTCTCAGAGGCAGAAATAATTTATTCTTCTTAAAGTCTCACTGAACACCCATTATACTATCTGCTTTTCACAAGTAAAACCAGCAATAACACTCTGAACTTTGCCAGGGATTTATTTTGCAGCCATGAAGGGTGAGAAGGTACAATTTAAAAGATGGTATAGCAGGTTATTTCAGACACAAAGAGGAAGCCATCTAAATTCACATTGTACTCAATACACACTGTACAGAGTTCAAACACTCTCAGACAGACTACTTCTTTTCAGCTATGCAGTACAACTGAAGACACAGGATGTTTTATAAATTATAATTTCCCTTTAAACAGATGCAATCTTCATACATTTAAACTCAGAAAGGTAAAATTAAGACATAAATAAATTAAGATAGATATATTTTTCACACTTTTCACTAACATCTGGAAAATTTAATGAAGTTTAAAGTCACCAACTTCAGGTGAAGATGCTGACTGCTGGCTGGTTAATTAGTTGACTGAGTCATTGATTAGCAACTTCTTATAAATTATAAATGGTTGTAATGCATGACTTGCTTCACAGCCTAATTAATATGATATAGACTATTAAACAATTGTGTCTTAGTTTGATTTATGAAGCTAAATACATATATTTAATTGCAAAGTAAAGAATTCAAAAACATAAGGAAAACCAAATTGAGGCGCTGAGGTGCTATTGTTCAAGTTTTGCTTTTCATCATAATACGCAGGAAAACTTTCCCAATACTTGCAATGAGTCAGTGCAGCCTGTTGTGAGTATATCCTTAATTTCAGAGCACAGACTGTCACAGCATTTGACAAACACTTCAATAAACTTGCATTAAACAACGTTCAGATGAACGAGCTGCACTATAGCATTCTGTGCTCTATTCATTAAAAGCAGTACTTACTGTGAGCAGCCCACTTACTTGCCGTAGACTGATTTTGAGCACAAATATGCAATAATGCATCAGCATCTGTTCTATTTAATGGCCCAAATCCTGTAAGAACTAGAGCACTTGTGACCACCAGTCCCTAGCTGCAGAAGGCAACATGCTTTTCTATGGAAGACCCTAAAAAATGGAGCAGACACAGTGAAGAGCCTCACCTTCTGCTACACATAACATCAGCCAGAAATGCTCTGCCAGCCTATTTAAACATTCAGCTGTCAATAAAGGGTAATTCTGTTATTGCCCACATTTATAGTACTATAATTATCAAAGTTGAATTGACCCTTTCACCTTTCGTTCTGTTTAGATGATCACTCTTAATTGCTGCTTAACTGAAAGACCTTTATCTAAACAATAATGATTGCTACCAACATCATTTTCAGTCAGTTAATGCTCCCCTGCATGAGGTAAGGGCAGAAGGCAAAACCAAGTCTGAAAGGAAACTAATGATTTCCCCAGGGGCTCTAAATGATGAAAATACCTGTGAAAGTGGAGAAAAGGGAAAGAAGTTCTGTACCTATGCAGGATGGTGTCAGGGGGTGAAATATTTACACAGAGGCATGTTTCCCAGTAGTTATGCTGGACTTTCCCCAGCAATTGAAGCAAGCAACAGTAAACATGAGCTCCAAACCTCAATCTCAAGAGTGGGAGAACAGTGTCTTGCATGCAGTTAATACACCTATTGTTATTTCTAGGTACACACTCCAGGCCAGCACTGCAGCTCTCAGACCACTCAAAGATACAGTTGTCTAAGACCTCTGAGACAGAGACAGCAACAAGCCTCAGTGCCTAAGCTGGCAGGTTCTGCATCACACATCTCTTACCTTTTCTTCTTATTGACCACACAAGCATCACAAAATGCGGTCCCTTTCCAATAATATTTAGATTTTCTAAGATTCATATATACTTTACCTATAAAGCAACAGACTAATCACCTCAAATTCTGCAATAAGACTTCATTTTTATTGGCAATAAAGAAGTATTTTGGGTCCATATTCTCCACAATTTGATAGATGCTTGGAAAAGTAGGTATTCTTGTAACTCCCTAAACGATTTTAATTTCAATGCTTACATACTAAATCAAATGCAACCAAGCAAAATTGAAAAGAGGCATCATATAAAATGCACAGAGGATCAATAACCAGCCAGATAGTTGGAACCTCTCCCTATAAAAATGTCTGTATAGTGTCTGTTTTATTTAAAGAGCATCATCTTACCTCCATAACTTTTGAGAAAGTTGTAATTAAAATTGTCCAGATGGACTTGTGAGTTAAACAGAGAAAAACACAATATACCTAATCATCTGCATGTAAAGGATAAATGAGAAAATTGCATTGACATGGTCTCTAACTTTGGAATTTGGAAATTGCAGCCTAAATCAGAGTCAGGCCACATCTAGCAAGAGCTTCACCGCTGACACATTA
Organism: Psilopsiagon aurifrons; assembly: GCA_025447955.1. NCBI lineage: Eukaryota > Metazoa > Chordata > Aves > Psittaciformes > Psittacidae > Psilopsiagon > Psilopsiagon aurifrons. The sequence continues at coordinate 33,769 of JAOEHY010015399.1, forward strand.
GGAATGTAAAACAGGCCAATCATTACCCACAGCAAACCGGGATTCTGCCTCCACTTCACCACTTGCAATTGTCCTTACCTCAAAAGCTTTTACTTTTGTAATAGCATGTCCTTTCAACTACACATCTATCAGCTGTAGAACTATCATCCCTTGACATGGCAGAAGGACATTTAACAGAGATCAGTTTAACCATATTCAAAATGTGGCACAGTTGCTTGGGACACAGGTAGAGTTGACTCTAGAGTCTAATCAGTGGTCAGACTTAGGGAGTTTAACATTACAAGACATGAGTCCAGAGAGAGCAGTCTTTGGGGATCCCCAGTAGAAGTGTGACATGAAGAAGATGATATTACAAGCAAAACCCTGGGGAGGACCGGTTGTTTCACACAACTGGATCCCAAGGCCCTCTGCAGATGTGGCAGTTTTAACTAATGCCTGAAACCCTCTGTAGATAGGGCAGTTTTAATACACGAAGCAACTTGAGCTCCAAGGACAGGTACAAAACTCATTCAGCCCCCTGTGGAAGTACCGTGAACAAAAGTTGCCTCACTCAGGCCTCTTCAGCCTAAACTCAAAGTATTGAGGTCAAGCCAAAACTCAGCTGCAAAGCCACCTCCAGTGAAGTCCAGTGACAGCTCATCCAGTGTGGCGAAGCCAAGGGTTGGGTCATGTTTGAGAGGGGATTATATTAATAGGTGTCTTTCTGTGCTTTATCTCTTCCAAATGCCATTCAAACATTAATTAGGCAGTCAGGCACAGAAATGCAGAGTGCTGCAGAACCAACCAAAATATAAATTAATAATTACGCAACTGCAACAGATTAATCATTTTCCAGCTACTCACTAACATCAAAGCACCAGCCGTGGGAACTACACAGCACCAGAAAAAATGCTGAACAAATTGAATTGCTGCATCGTTTATAGAAGACCTCCATTTAATATGTGCAACAGTAATTCTTAGTTTGTTAATTTATATTTAGACATGAAATCAGCAGAATTTCTTTTGCATCTCACCTACATCTGCTTGGGTAGAAGCACAAATTCAAATAGACCTGTGAATATTCATGTTTATATGAATTTTGAGTTTCAATATTTATCAGAGTTGGATGTCTAATTTCACTGGAATGAACTGATAAATATTATTGCTATTTTTGTCTAACAATGGAAAACACTTGACTGCATATTGGATTTTATTTTGAATATTTCGGACTGAACCACTGCTAAAGTATTGGTTACGCTATATCAGCTTGTGACAAAAGGAGAAAGAATGCCTGGACAGGAAATTATAAGAATACTCTCCTGTAAAACACAGATTTGGAAAAAAAATCAAAATAATACAAAACAAATAACTCCCCCTAAAAAAAACCCTGAACACACCCAACCCAACATGCTGAAAATGAGCTCTAGAGAAACTTCTTTTTTACCTTCTTTTTTCCCCTGACTTCTACTATCTTGTGCATATTTCTAGATTAGAAAATGTCATTTTTTTCAGCAGAAAAAAGGTGAAACAATGCTTTTGTTCCACCTTAATAAAAAAATATGATAGAATTTGATATTGAAAAATATGATGCTGTCCTTGGATTTGAATAATTAAGTGCGGGTGTTGCTGGGATATCATGACACCAGTAACAGGCTCCCCTGTACTGGCAGCCAGCAAAAAGCCCGTTAATAAATACCACTCTAACCCTTGCTCCGATAGGTGAAATGATGCATGGACTTCTTGCAGGTAGTTTTCTCCATATTCATTCATCTTGCCTTTTCAGATGTGAGAGGCAACATGGCTAGTATCTAATTTTGGATACCTGGGCAATTATGAAACTCAAGTTTTTCACGTAATGGAGTGTAGACATGTACAGAAATTGCAGAGTGACTTACACAGAGCACTCTAGGGGAGCATCACAGGTATTTCTAACTTTCAGGATCACCTTCAATGCTCCACTAAAAATCACCAGCAATCTTTGTGCAGCCCATTTGATTTGCTGCAAACCAAATGCTTACACAGCTGGGGGTTTCATGAAGACACCAATCTATCAGAGAGAAGGAACAATGTTTCCTTATTCATTCAAATAAGTATAAAAAAAATACTAGATCCTGTATTTCAATGTATGCTTTCCTGGAGCTACTTCAGTCACTGCTCCAGGAGCGCTGAACAGATACAACTGCAATAGCACTTTCTCTTTGACAAACCAACTTGTTGAAACAGCAGCATCATTATAGAGCTAAAAGATATTTTTTTTTTTTATTGAAGCTATTGTGTTTCTGTGGTGTTTGCTAAGAAAAAAAGGAGGGCCAGTCTTGCTGGCTGGTATGTTTGTTGTGAGCACAGATCTTTCTTTTTAAATGGCAAGAATAAGCAGAAGGCCAGAAACCAGAGTCCAGGAAAGAGCTGATGTTAAGATCAGAGGCAGAAGAGCAAGACCGACTGATCCCATGCACAGCACAGCAGACAACAGACACTTCTAAAAAGCTATTAAGTTCTTTTTCGATTTCTTTCAAAATGTGTGTGGATCTTCATGGGTTAACTTACGTTATAAAATATGCATATGCACACTCAGACACCTAACCATCTATGCAACTGCATAGATTAACATGCAAATATGACTTCAACAGTGAAACTCACTGCTACAGGAAGTTAATGAGGCAAAGAATTGTGTAAGATCACAAAAACACAGCAAATTTCCTTTCATTCCTGTCCAGCACCTTACAGGCATATGGACTAAGTCCCATCTTCATTAACTCAAGTTGCTTTTGCTCCTCCTGTGCAATGTCTTTTGTTTTCATGTCACTGTTCCCAGGGTGTACACAAATCCATTTCAGGGTATATGACTGCTATGTGGGATTGCCCAAGAGAAGCATTTGTTAACAAAGTCACGACTTCAAAGCTATGTGTTATTTTTCACAGCCTATTCTGCCTCTCATCTTACTCTCCAAAACTTAAAATTATCACCACCACAACTGCTATTTAAGGAATCTGACAGCCCTAACAAATCAGAGTTATTTGGCACCAAAGGAATAATTTGCAGTTATTGCTTCTCAGAGCTGACACCTGAAGAAAAGACTCCTGAAAATATAATCAGAAACCCTGAATTGATATACATCAACTATCGAGTCCAAAGAAAGCATCATTAGCTTTTATCAGTATGACCTCAAAATAACCAGCAAGAAAAGAAGTCTGAGATATATGGTCCCAGATTGGGTGATGGATTGAAAGGGGATGGTAAGCTCATGAAGACCTTTAGCAGCACAGCTGCCTTTTGAGGGAGGCAGGATAGCTCCCAAAATTATTAGCAGATTTGCACCTCTAGGTAGCTCGTTTAAGCACACCCTAGGATTGATCTAGCTTTCTATCCAAGTATTTTATACTACTGCGAAGAACTGCAATATCTGAACACCCAGCACATAAAATCAATAGCAATATTCCATGCTGACTGTGAGCAGCTCTGGCACATCTCCCCTTTCCTGTTACGCTGGCAGGGGCAGATAACTGGTACGCTTAATGACTCATTTGGATACTCTAACTGTTTTTGGTTTGACAGCTGCTTAATGGCTTGAATGATATGAGTTTGGAAAGTTTTCATGCAATTTCTAGTGAACAGAGGTTTATTTAGGAAGAACAGCCCAAGTTGCTGCTGGGACTATCAGTCGCTGGAGCCCATTGACCATCCCTGAAGGGGCACCGTGGCCACTCCTCTCCACGGGGAGTTTTGACGCAAAAAGCTCATCCTCCACCAGCTCTCTGCAGCAGACGCACAAATGAGAATGGTATCTGGGCTGTGTGTCTGACACTGATTAGAAGAACTAAATACTAGTACCCTATTTTCAGGTTTAAGCTTATTTTCACATGTAACTCAATACTTAATGCAGTTTACTAGTCCTTTGAGAGTCCACAAACAGCACTATGGAGAGCTGTTACATAGTTTTTCTGTGTTCTATTTTTACCTTTTTGTTGTTTCTTTGTATAATTCAATTATTAATCTTCTTTGTCAAGGATAGATCAATGGTTTGATCAACATGAAAATAAAATATTGCTTTCTAACTTTTTTTAACTTAGAATTTAAGAATTTCTTCACAGAAGAGCAATGACAATTGCAGACAGAGGGAAAGTTTCCTTCTGTCCTGGGTAGCCTTTAGGCAGAGCCACTGGGCAGGATAGCAGGAAAAGTGGGCAGTCTCAGGCTCCCCTATGCCTCCCTGCTGCTAGGCAGGACATGTCTCGGGAAGTTATCAGTCTCCTTTGAGCTTTTCCCTTGGGATCAACTCCTAAGGTTCTCCAAGAGCAGCATAATTACCAGGAGGGGGAAGCAAGCCTCCTGAAACTAGGCTAAAAAAAAAAAAAAAAAAAAAAAGACTAGAATAGAAAAACACAAAAATTGAGAAGGGATGAAGGTTTGTCTGTCAATGCTTGTTTTACGGCTTTGTGCTTTTTGTGAGCAGCTGCTAAAGAGCAACTATGAAACAGCCAAATGAAACCATTTCCTCACTCATCACTTAATATAAATCTTGCACAAAACTTTTGGCATTCCTCTCCCCATAAATCACTCTCAGCAGGACAAAGACACTGATGCCATGCCCTGAAGGTATTCAGTTCACTGCAAAGATGAAAAAAAATGGTGTATCAGAATAGTGTGGGGACAGCCAGTGCCTGAGGTGCATTTTTCTAAAACCAGATACAAAAGATAAGGACAAATTTCCCCAAACACATCATCCCGAAACTTTGTTTTGCTGACCCTAGACATTTTGCAATAAACATTTCAAGTATAGAAATTACAGTAAAAACCTATTTTGCAAGCTTTTGTTTTCCCACTATCTTGTTTATTTGCTTAAAATAAAGGATCATGCTTTCTGTATTCCCACAGCCTAACTTCTCTAGCCTGGCAATTCCTGAAACACGTGTGGCACTGCATTGCAGAATCTCTCTGCATCCAATTTCCTGCCAGCTCAGAAACTGTCAAAGCACATTTAGAAAGACTTGGAACCAAATTCCAAAAATAGGTACCCATAAGTACCGGAATAAAAGTAGTTTTGTGTTCAGTAGAGCTAAGCAGAATAAAGTAAACACTATTATAAGTAGTTTGCTATTACCTAGAAAGATGAAGAAGTGCCTTGGCAATGGGCACATATAAAAGGGAAGAAAGCACAAGTTACTAAATCAAGCAGTAAAACATTCTGAGCACCAACCAGCAGGTAAATTAGAGCAATCCAGATGAACACCAAGGTGACATAAACATTAATTAAAACATAACATCCCCCCAGAACAAAATACATAATAAAAAATAATGATGCCAATTCAAGAAGGAAATTGATGATAGCTGAATGGCAGAGACTCAGAATAGACTTAACAGACTCAATTGCAGCATCCACTACAGAGGCACAAACAGAGCGACATGAACCTGGTTCCTCCAACTCACTGAGTAGCCATCTACAAGCAGCTTCTTGCACACGAGAAGGTCAGCATGGCTTTTGTGCAAGCTTTGCTGACCCACTGCAAATCTGAAATGTGTTCAAGAACACAGCTCCAGGATAAAGGCACATTCTTTAGAAGTTTCATTTTGCCAGGAACGCTCAAAACTTTGTCAGTCCCAGGGAAGAAAAGGTTAAAGAAGGGTATTTACAGAAGATGGTTATATAGCTGAAATAAGTTATTCTAATTATTTGTTAAATGGAGCGAGGTCTTAGCTGCAACATAACACCGTTTTAATGGGATTTAGAGCTACACTCCACATAGGTTTAATTAAGCATTGAAACACTTAACACAGAGCTAGGGAAAACAACTTTCATCAAACAGCAACTTTGAACTGGGGGTGGGTAGAGCAGACCTTTGAAACATTGCACTTTGCTGCAGTGATGCTGATCAACAGTAAAAGAAGCTTGTTAAAAGCATCAGGTTGATCAGTTCAGCAGCTCTCCGTGATGTTGGTCATGAAGCTTGGACTTATTTTGACATTTTATCATTGGTATATAAAGTGCAACACACTTTTACAGTAATGTGAAATAAAACTTTAAAACAATTTACCTGCAAGGCACACCATGAACGACTGCAGCACTAGCAGCTCTCGTAGCAACCTCATCTTCAGCTTCCAGGTCAGAGGAGCTGAGTCCAGTAACTACAGAAGGGAACAGAGCTCCTTGGAAGTTTTAGGCAATTTTTAATCTGTAAAAGAAAAAAGATAGATTGCAAGGAGACATAAGATTGCTGCTCTTTCTATTTGTTGATGGTTTGGCTTTTTCTTTACAAGAAAGTTGCATCTGAAGACCAACAAACACTTCAAAACATTAAAATCATTCTGCGGCATGATTTGTGACAGTCTAAAGATCCTGGGTACCACATGAGGATTATGAATTGTAACCCCATATCTGCCCCACCTTCTGCTCAGATGTTGTGAGATTTCTTCTGTGTCTCAGGTTTTCATGAGTAGATTGGCTCATTGCCTCCCTGGGGTAATCTGAAGTGTAATTAATGAACTCTAGATCACAGTTAAAAGGTATGAGAATTACTCTCACTTTACAAACATCACCTGGTATGTGAAGGACACTGTGTCTGCAAAGTGACACTTTCTATGACGCTGCTCAGCAGAGTGGGACGTTTTCCCATTTCACTCTCATTCTCATTGCTCTTAAAATACTTTAAACAAACCCCTTGAAGCATCTTCAGGTAAAACCTGATCTTTTCCTCATGCTGTACTATAACTTGTAAATAGTTCAAATTTGTGAGCAGGCAATTTGAAGACTTTCTCAGCTTATCACTGTAAAGTATGCTCTCCCTCCCCCCCACGCAACCCAAGGAAGGAAAAAAATGCCTCCTTTTAAGAAAGGAACCTTTTCCAGAGCAGGCATTTAAATATTAAAAATAAATAAATCAAGTCAGACACACATTATTATAATTTATTCATTTCACTGAAGGCTGGAAGTTACGGGGCCCTCATGCTTACAAGATAAACTGCATGACTAATAGCATGTGAAAGGGTATCATGAGAGGTCTCTGCTTGTTTTTGTGAGTTAAAATTGATAAGATTCTTCTAATAAAGTCAGGTTCAATGCACTGAGGAGACTAAGGATCTTTATCCTCTGATCTAAAGATCCAGCTTTGAAGGGGGTAGAGATTAATTGAATATATTCACCTACTCTCACACAGACTGATTGCACTTGCTGGGGGTTGGCAAGAAGGACTAATCAATGAAACCTAATAACAACTTAAGTGGATGATCACAGTATTAATTATTAATTTTTGAAGGAAAATGTCATCATAGACCTTTATATTGATTGACACAGTTAAGCAGTTGCTCTTTGTGTTTATGGTGAACTCAAGAAACAAATTTATATATGCCCCATCCCTGGCAGTGTTCAAGGCCAGGCTATATGGGGCTTTGTGCAACCTGGCTTAGTAGAGGGTGATTTTTTTCTTACTCTGTATGGTCTTGATACATGGACAAATACTATTTTTCCTCTAAGTACGTAATCCCATTAGTTATAACAGCACCTATACAGGACATTCCTACCAAAGGCAAATCATTCTTGGTTTTACTCTAGTTTAAGTGAGATTTCAGCTCATCCTTGTTTTCACCTGCAGCTGCTGAGATTCTTTCATGTTCTTGTTTTCGCATGTATCGTTCCCATCAATAAGCTCATTGTGTCACTTATGAGGCTTCTCTTCATTACACTGCAATGCAATGCTTTACGATTATTCTCCTCACTCTCTGCAATAAGCTACGTGGGACTGAAACAGAACAATCACTTAGAGCCTTTGATACCTAATTAAAAACACAAGAGCTACAGCACTTATCAACTTAACCTACTGCCAGGATCCCATCTAGAGCCCCCATAGACCCATCTTTAAGCTGCCAGTGTGTGGAAGGGCTGATCAAAATCACTCCTGCTATATGGATTAATAACAGTAGCACTCAGCTTTTCATCCATCTGTAAGCAGTGCTGATGGCAAGGAAGTATTACATCTGCCTTTTAGTTAAAAACCCTAGAAATATGAACCCCTGGATATGACCAAATTCAAACAAAATGCCTCTACTTATTCCACAGGCTTTGAGGATGGTGAATTTGGAGATTTGATAGAGATGAGACAATGCTTCAAGGAGGACCATGGAGATGGACGTCCTGTTTGAAGGTCGCAAGGCTGTTTGCATCACATCTCTGTTACTCTCTTTAAACACAGATTGTTATTTTGGCATTTTATTCCATTATTTTCCATAAATGCAAGAAAATTCTTCAATAGTTTTCAACTTATTGCTCCTCTCCACTGCAAATTCTCCCTCTTACCAGAGCTTTTCCTGACTCACCACCCCTTGAAGAATTTCGGCTACTCTGTGGTTTTTGCAAACATTTTTTCTTCTACTTAGGAACTCATGCTTCTCTAAGCATTTTAACACTAATACAAAACATTTCAAAACTACTAATGTAAATTAGGTTTTAATTCATAAGAGCATTAAAAATAGCAGGCTCTTTCTTTCCTCCCAAGATGTTTTGACACAATAACTGGGTCTTACTTTCAGCCAAAAATAAAAGCTATGCTAAAAATATACATATTTAGTGCTCAGCATACTTAATTAAGCCCAGTTTAAAGACTGAAAGTCTTCTCTATTATTTAGCTATTCAAAACTTGCTCCAGAGAACCAGGAGACATCAGAAAGTCATGCATGCGCTTCAAAGGAAAATTCTCAGATATCTGAATGGAAACAGCCATTTCCAGTAGTAACAAACTTAGTAATGACACTTAGACTCTAGTTGGCATTTCCATTGATGATAATGGCAACTCCATGCACTTATACAGCCAAAGTATATAACCCTGTAGCAATTACCTCAGAATATATTCCTAGAAGAGTCTCTATCAAGTATTTTCTAAATATATGGAAGAGTATCACATTCTGTCATCATGCCCAGAATTGCTATTGCTGGATTAATATCAAAGCTCCAGAAGCACCATCCTCCTGGTGCTCTGCAGCAGCCCTCCCAGGAGCAGCACTGAAAACAGGTACCTGGAGACACAGCTGCCAGCTGAGCCCTGTCCCTGCATGACAACGTACCAGCCCGCACCCTGACTTTTACTGATACATCTGTTACAGAAGGTTTTCCAAAGAGAAATGATGCCTGTCTTAGCATAAAGAGCAGTGAAAAGTAAATTATATGATTACCATTAAAAATATTTTCCTAAGGTTAAAATATTGTATTCAAGATGTGGCTGCATTTTCATTTCTCATGATAGTTCCCTATTTCACATGTGAATGAGTCCAATCTTCACAATGTTTTCCTGTAAACATTGCTGCTATTCATATCAGCAGGCCCATTGTTCAGAGCTGTGTAAAAACTGTTGAAACACATTGACTTTTTATGGCAACAACTCTTGGAAAGGCAACATTTGTGCATGAGCAAAAGATACACAATTGAAAAGATCCTTCCCATATCTAAATGCTTTCTGACTATAAAATCCCAGGGGAACTTGCGCTGCTGCTGAAGGAAAATATAACAGGCCTGAAAACTTGCAAAGTTTAATATTTTATTTCCAGAAGGAAGCATATACAGTTTCAGCACTACACAAGCTATTTTTTGAAGATGAAAATGAGATAGCTGTGCTTCAGTTTGGAAGCGCATCCCATTAGAAATCCTAGTGCCAACAGACATAGGCAGATGTCTTTTTACTTTTGGCAATGCAGCCATTGCAAATCCTTTTGAAAGGCACCTTTGTTTGTAATTGGATTCTGATGAAGAAAGTTGACTCAAAGAGCTCTGACTGCAATAAGGTACAAGAAGAAAAAGAGAAGATGCATGCAGTAGAAATATTTGTGGTGAATTGTTCTGAGTTAGCAGGCAAAAATTACTCTGTCAGTAATTTCACTTGGATGCTTACTGATTAGCAGTTGTGGAAAAAAACAGAATGGAAATGATAAACCTAAGTCTAAGGTATACGGACAGATTCAGAACTCAAAAAAATGCTTTTGTAGATATAATTTGCACATTATAAATTCACAGCTTTGTGAATATTCTGAAGGAAAACTCGCAAAACATGCAAAAGACCCCTAAATATTGCCACAGTAACAAGAAGCAAGCCTTAGCAATCATCTTACATGAATTTTTCTGTTGCACATTGGTGCGCTGCATGGTGCCAATTCTGCAAAACTCCAAAATAAATCACTGTTAATGAAGCATGCTGCACATCCAGACAACAACAGGCATCTTTTAATCACTTCAACAAAGGAAGAGCTAAGGGTAAGCAAAACCACTCTGAGTACTAACATGTGCATTGTTAAGATTTAAGATGTACCTAGGCTTTGACTGTCACAGATCTGACCTGAGGGCAAGAGCAAGCATCAAACGTGAAATCACTACTTTCCTGAATAGCTTTAATTCATGCTGCCAAAACCTCCAAAGAATTACCAAGCTTTTTAAACAGAAGACTGCTGTCTTGTTACATACATCTTGGGGCTGTATAGCTGCTGAGTGAGCAAAATGTTTACATATCTAAGTAAAAGAGCATATGGCAAATGTGTGGAAGAACGCCTACACTGGGCACACAATGCAGGTCAAGCCTACCCAAGCACAAATATTTAGCATAAATTCAAAATCAACTAGTCTACACAACAAAGGTAGAAAATGAGCCACATACAGTTTTCTGAGATTCTAAAGAAACCCTTTTCCCTAATATGATGATACCTTCTTCCAATATATACATTCAGAAAGACCTATATCCATTCAAGATGTGTTTGCTAGGTGCTTCACAAGTCTTGGTAACATAACTAAAAAGAAGTCTACAAAGTGACACCAAAATGCCATTATCCATTTCCATCTCTCCAAACACATAAACACTTTCCAGGAGTTTACAGATCTAGAAGCACATTAGTTAAGTCCTGCTTCTCAACAAGACACTGTAACACAAGTTCATTCAAGCTCTCTACACTAACCACAGCATTAAAAGAAATACTGAAAAGGAAATGGGTAGCTTTAAGTGAAAGGGTTGAATTTAATGATTTTAAACCCTCTACTTCAACTTCTAGCTTTTTGACCCCTCCACACAACATTCAGTGGACAACACAGTTTTAAAAATCACAGCAATGATAAGGACTGGCAGTTAGTTCCTTTGGTGTCCCCACATACCCTAAAGAATAAGGCACTCTCTCCGCAAAGAAACATTCATGAAACCCAGTGTTCACTGGTAGCATGGCCAACCTTGTCCTCTTTGGGGTACCCCTGCCATGCTTCCCTTAAATGCTTTTAAGGAGGGAGGAGCATGAACATTCCAACTTTGGGAAAGGAATGAACAACATCATTAGTTTCTCTTTCTCACTACCTGGCAGTAAAATTATCTGCTTATTTTTAAAAGCAGATATCCACACAGGCTGTCCACATAGAGTCTATTTGTGATTTGAACTCACCCTTGCAGACCTGTTTTATCACTTTTGGAAATTCTCAATTTGGACTTCAACAGAGGCCAATTCTCTCACTTTACTGAAGGGTGGATATAACTGAATAAAAAGTGGTAGTTGGAGAGTAATTACTGAAAATTCGCTGCCAAAGTAAGTCCACCTTCGGTCTTCTGTTTCTCCGTAGTTTTAATAATAGCAATGGTGGAAGAGGTGGTGTTCATACTGAGTCTGCTGCTGATACTAAGAGGCTGCAGGCACCTCCCAGGGATGTAAATGTAATTCAAAATCACCTTAACAAATTGGACATAAAACCAAACTAAAATAGAAGGGTGGATCTGTGTAAGTGACAAACGCCACATACTGCAGTAAATAGCACAAACATATGCCAGGGAGCAACTGTTTGGGTGACAGCTGTCCACTGATCCACACACGACTGCATGTGTCAGCAATGCCCCAGGAGTGTGAAAGCAGCAAGCACCCTGCTTGAGATGCATAAACCAGGTTTGCAGATCCTTTTCATCTGTTTGCTCCTGTGTCCAAAATGGATGCATCAAGAATCAATATGCAAAACAGATTAAGGATAAGAGTTTAGGAAAAATTTCTTGTAAAATTAAAGCCAGCTCAAGCACAGGTATTGGCTGTAGAATGTCCACTGCTGATTTTCTTTAGCAATTTGTAAGATAAAATTTAAGTCCAGAACAATCTAGATAAAGAAGAGAGTACGTATTTTGCTTCGAGGAACACCAATATTTGGAAGAGGATGAAGAGAATACCAAACAGTAGGATTCTCCAGAGCTGTTGCTGCTGGTTGCAAGGCAAGGTCATTCCCCACCTGGTTCAGAAATTGGAATAAGAATAACCTTGAGCCTCTGATAATTGCAAGTCACTCAGACTGATGCGCTGAATGGCAGCACAGAGCCATCCTCTACAAATGAAGGTTAAAGAAGCTGTTCAGCTTCAGTAAGGGGTCATGAAGCAAAAGCAGTGAGATTTCTTTTCACGTAACAAACAAGATTTTTCCTAAATTAAAGAAAATTGCTTTATCTGTGAAAAGGATTAAACAGTGTTATTCCAGGGGACCAGCATGAGGAATTAATTTGTAACAAGGTTGTGGCAGATACAGAATACTAATAGCAGTTAGGGAAAGCAGCAGGATTAAACCTCATTCAGTGAAACAGCATCAATCCATCAGCCCATAAGGAATATTCTTCTTGCAATTTAGTGCCAAAAGCAATGTCGAGGCTGGACACCATATGTTAGTGTGAGGGGAGCAACTGCATTATCTGGGGTAAACTGGTGAGGAATCAGCGATCCTGCGTGTCCAAGACGCTTAAATCACTGGTGGCTTTTGAGCATGCTGCTCAGAAATAGCTGGTAGCTCATGCTGCTAGAGAGCATCGCAGTGACACATTCCTGTGGGAAGCATCTTGGGCATGGCAGTTCCAGTCTCCTGCAGCTTCCACTCCTGAATGCCGGCTGTGGCCCAGTTTCAACAAAGCATCAGATTTTTAACCCCAATCCAGCTTCTTCAGCCCTTTCTGAATCTGGGCCTGTGTGTCAGGAGAGGCACAGGCTCTTTTTAGCAGATGCAATCAGTGACCCACAAAACTGAACATCCAGAAATAGAAGGTGCCTAAAAGAAATGTCCCCAAAAGTGTAAATCTTCACAGTAATACTTTTTAGATGTACACACTGCTGAAATTTTTCAGCACTCAAAAGACAAGTTTCTTTCTACTGTGAGAGCTGTTAAGTCCCGAGATAAATACTGACCTTCCCTTTTGCATAAGGGAATAGAAAAGGGAATTTGAAAAGATGGCTTGGGAAGATGAAGGGTAGTGGGAGCATGCCAGCGGCATCTCTCATTGAACTCTCCTCATTCTCACAGCACGTCTGTCAGACCCTGATCTATCTCAAGATTCTTTGCTGAAATTATTCCTTCTGGACTTGCACTTATACACAATTCACACATTATGAAATATATACAGGCATATTGTGCCTGATAAAACAAATGACAGACAGCATGTTTCTGAAACATGCTCATGATAAATGGGAATAAAATGCTTAAAAAAATAATTATCTAAAAAAAAAAAGAGAGAAAAATGACAGTTTCTACACTGCATTTCTTCCTTTGGGCATTCATTCACATTCACTAAATAGAGATTTCACTTCACTGTATCAAGGAAGTTACAGCACCTCAACAGATGCAAGTTCCCAACTCACCCCAGTCATTTATATTTGTCAGGCTGCTGGGTCTTTGGCACACACTGTGCCTGAGCCAGCTCCTCACCATCAGACAACTGCTTGGTCCTCGCCCCAGAAGGGTGCTGATATACCCATGCACATGGGGAAGCAAGGATTACATCTATCAGATTAAGACAATAAATATAATTCCAACAATATTAGCAAAGATTGCTGAAGAAATAACTGGGTAAGCACCCACTTCTGTGAATTACGACCCCAAGAGTTTAAATACAGTTTCTTCTACTTTTTTTTTTTTGATGTAAATACTCTGTAACTTATGCTCATGTATCCCCCAAGAAACAGTCTGGATGGAGGGCAGCTCTCTTAGTAGTGGGGCAGTCAGGGAGAGTCCTTCTTGCTGACGTAACAAAAGGTGTACAGAAATATTTATGGCACCATCCCTTTCTGATTTCTTAGGTTAGAAACTCCTAGAAGCAATATATCTAGTTTATGCAGAACCTAATGCCACAGAATTTAAAACCTGATTAGAGACTTTGCATTATGTAAAAATAGACAGCTAAAACCAGGCACATGCTCTTTTAACATTTTACCACATTGCACTATTCTCTGCACACCTTTGTCACTGGCAGAAACAACTTAATGGAATCAGCAATCTATCTTAAACACTGGATACTCCCAGCTGTGCAACACAAGTCCCTTCACCTTCTGAACTAGCAAAACAGAGTGCAGTTTTCCACCAAGTAAAAAATGGCAGTAATTAAAGCTTTTTAATTACTGGCCACTAACTACCACACATCACCTATTACAAACCTTACTCTTCATCCCTTGTCCCCAGGAAATATTCATTGCCCTGTAAAACCTAAACAGTTTGTAAGCATAAATCATCTCTAGGCAAGGAGATCTGGGGAACTAAAGACAAGTCTAAATTAAAGCTACTGGTGTTAATTAGGGGGTCTCTCTGTATTGTTTTAGCTTTTCCATGGAAGTGACTTATAAACAAACACTTGCTTGAGGCAGTGCCTATCAGGTAATATCAGCTTTTCTCAACACAGGGAAAGTCACACCACAAACTTGGGAGGCACTTTGCTCAAACAAGAAGTAACATGGTCATAATACAAAGCTGCAAACAGTGAAACTTCATGGTCTGTTATTTTCTACAGTTTAGAATTTACTCCCTTTTAGACAGTCTTTTACTGAAGATTGCTGAGAACAGTTACCTTAAAACATCAATTTAAAAACAATCCCAAATGTCATGCAGAGTAAAATTTTCAATACAGCACTTCGCAAGATTAAAATGAATGACTATCCCATATATCCAAGTAATAAATGAGAATACCTGCATAAACCACCAGCTTTAGAGATAGCAAAACTGACTTGAAAAGTGAGAGATATCTGAGTTGGCACTCAGCAGGTCCAGCTCTTCTCTCTTAATCATAACACTGATCCACCACCTGTGGAAATGCTCTGTAAATCCCGTAATGTATTTTCCTGGTAGCAAAGACTGTCAATGAGAAACCTGAATGCCAAGCAGATCACAGGACCAAACCTGGCTGCCAGGAAAGATTCTGCAGCCATCTCCAAAGCAAATCCAGCCCGTCATGGTCTCCAAGCAGCTTCTTCCCACCAGAGAATACAGATATGCTGGCAAACATCAGGATGCAAAAGTATACTCTCAGCCGAAGTGGAATATTAACCTTCCTCTGATTTTTTTTACATTAATTTCCTACAGAAATAAAGCTTAATTTATTGCTGTCTCAGTTTGACAGAATGACGCAGAGAAACAAGGCTCAAGGGACTCTGTGTGACAGTAAAATTCCTTTTATCCCTAGGTCACTGTGTCAAGGTAGTGAATCAACCTCATAGCAGCCTTCCAATATCTGAAGGGGGCCTATAGGGATGCTGAGGAAGGACTCTTCATTAGGGACTGTAGTGAGAGGACAAGGGGTAATGGGTTCAAACTTTAACAGGGGAAGTTTAGATTGGATATGAGGAAGAAGTTCTTTACTGTAAGGGTGGTGATGCACTGGAATGGGTTGCCCGGGGAAGATGTGAATGCTCCATCCCTGGCAATGTTCAAGGCAGGGTTGGACATAGCCTTGGGTGATATGGTTTAGTGTGAGGTGCCCCTGGGCATGGCAGGGGGGCTGGAACTGGATGATCTTAAGGTCCTTTCCAACCCTAACTATTCTGATTCTATGATTCTAAGACAGTTTCACTCTCTGAACAAAGATAGACAAGTAATACTCAGAGTTACCGTTCACTTTTGAATGGGCCCATTCTCAAAATGCACAGTATCAGAGAGCATTATCTTGTCTAGGAGACAAAAAATGATTCAAAATATTGAAGATACTTCTGTGATCTCTCTAAAATCAGCATCCTTATGTCATCTCACTTTTCACTTTTGGAACTTTCAAAATAATGCATTTCATTTAAAGACAAAAGGAGAGCTTTCACCATAGGATTTCCACAGGGGTAATCAAATGTATTGGACAAAGAGGCACATTGTGAAAAGTGCTTTGCCTGGCATGCCACTGTTCTTCAGAGCTAAAAACCAGGAGTTTCTTAAGAGTATAAATCAGAACTTAGGAAAAACAACAAGCAAGTTTTTTAACATTGAAAAGAAGCCAGTCTCATACCCAATGTACTCCTGGGGACACAGGCTACCAAAACAATAATTCCCTCATCACCTATTACCAGCAGAACATTTCAAACCCAGATAATTTAGTTGCTTGGACCAAGAAATGGTTTTAACTATTTTGTTAAATACAAAAATCACCAAGGAAAGGAAAAAACCACCCCATTAAACATTTTAATATCCCTATTATGTGTTTATTCTTCGGGTTGTTTTGGTTTTGTGTTGGTTTTTTTTCCCTTTGACGTTTAAAAGGTTGCCTGGAATTAGAGTGTTTGAAGGGAACTGCTTTCACCCTCTGACTTTTCTAAATACAAGATGCCTAACTTAGTGTTTTATTTCTGCTAAGATGCCATTAAATTTCTGCTCTTCTCAGACAAAAAGAAATCCTCCCTGAGTTTTCAGACTTATGGTATCCAGTGAGCCATAGGTATTTTTTTCTTACTGACAAGAATAAGCTTCCTACAGCAGCCAGAAGCAGAAGTGAGGAGGATGGATTTATATCTTTGCATTTGTTGGTGTACTGAGGACTAAATTCTAACTCTTTAGGGGATCTTTAAAAAACTTACATGGTCTGAAATAAGGGTTCAGTAAAAAAACCTAGAAGTTCAATGTGTCTGAATTTCTTAATAAGTAAACCCTATACCTTGGTGATTATCTCCTGCAACAATTTTAGTGTACGGTGAGGTGGCACTGCAAAATATTTTCTGAAATATTAGTATTTCAGTATTAATATTACAGTATCTCGCTGATAACCCTTTGGTATGCTTATTCAGCCTGAACTTGAAAGATTCACTCAGTCTGAGAGGAGCAGTGTCCCAGAAGACTTATGCAAATAATCAAAACAAGTTATATATTAAATATTCAAACCAGTAACAAAGCTAATGTAAATGATCAGCTACATGCAGTGCATGCCAGAATGGCAAATGGCTAAGTCCACTGCCCAGACCTCTGAGCCCCCACTGCTTGTCTGCATACCAAACCCCTCAGTTCTTGAAATATGAAGATCAGTTGCAGAAAACATTTCTCACAGCTTCTTGTTGCCCTTCTTGTAAAAAATACTAAAAATAGATTTTAACCTCAGTCTGGGAAAACTTACACAAAGTTCAAAAAAATCATCTATCGACCTTCTTTTGACATAAATATACCTCATTTTTCACTCTTTAAAAGCATAATTTTAAAGATAAATTTATTCTTAATAAGCCTGTCTAGTACACAGCTACGTGTAGAATTATCTGTATAATAATTTTATGCACGTAGCAGTAGAAAACAAATCGACCACATACAAAATCTACTATTTTTTTTTGTAACTGCTAGCAGTAAGTAGAATCAAACAATGAACTTAAACTCCTAGACCTGAATCTCAGAGGATGCAATGCCCAGGGAGCAGTTGGCTATTCTTGAACCCAGGGAAGACTTCTTGCTACTAAAAGCTTCTCGGTATTTTGTTCTAGCAGAATTTAATGCAAGAAACACCAGGCCCTTGAGCAGAACAAAGAAAAAAATGCATATATATTTTGCATGGTTTATATAAAAATAAGAAAATGCTGCATAGCCAAGCTCACAGGCCAGCCTGTAGCTGAAATATGTTGCACGGAGGTACAAAGCTGGGCTGCTCTGCACCATGTTTCAAGTTGGTTAAAATAGCACAACAATCTTAACCCTGTGTAATCTTAGCGTGGAAACCTCCCTTGCATCTTACCTGCACTCTTAATTGCATCATATTTAAAGTGAATTTCAGTATACATACATAAAACACAATGTGGCTGCTCTATGCTTTCCTCCATCTGTCAATTGATTTGTAAGAGACAAAAAATATCTTGGGGCATTTTAAACACTGTACTACAAATGAGTCCTGACAAAAATGTGACACAAGGTGTCAGAAAGTATTCCCTGTTCCACGGGTTGTCTTACAAATGAACTGCTTTCTGGAGAAGAAAAGCCCAGACCACACAGACTCCTTAACACAAGTACCTTCAGAGACACTTCATCGACTTGCCTGGCATCCTGTTGACAACATTAAATCCCATTATATTTGTATTTGAAGGCAGCATTGGCACCCCTGCCTTCAAGCCTTTTGTTTCGGCTGCTCCCAGCAGTTCTCCTGCCTACAACTTGCTTTTCCTGACACTATCCATGGACTATTCCCACCACTGAGGTGCACGCTTCTTGTGCATCTTTTAGGATTTTTCTGATTGCAGAAATAGCCATGCCACTGTTTCCTTCGCAATCTACAGACACAATGGAGTCAAAATCCTGTTTACAATTTTGCTATGAAATAGTCTGTTTTTACACCTAAGCACGTTATTTTCATCAGAAAATAATGAGTTTCTTCCAAGAAAATTAATAGGGAAGCAGAGGTGTGGAGGTCCAACCTTGACTGTGGCCACACAGAACAGGTTAATTTAGCCTTGGAAAGTTCATAGGCATGGCTCAGACCTTCAGTGTGCACCGAACACCAAGTTCTTCCTCCCACTAGGAGAGCAAATCCTCCAAACTCAAACCAAGCAGCCAAAAGAACACCACTGAAGGCTGGAGGGATCTGTTCACCTGATAGCTTCAGATAATGAAGCAAATTCTTTAGGGCTTGGTGTACAGACAGAAGCAAGAGCTACTCCTCAGGTAATGATGTTATTTGGGGTTATTCTGGATGGAATTTAGTGAATAAATAGGCAGTAACAGAAGACATATTGTTTGTTCTCCTAGCACACAGGACATTCGTTAGCAATTACAAAACCTTCTCAAAACTGCAGAGGACTGCAGCTGAAATCACGTGCCATGGGCACACCATTGGTTACCTGCCTGATGTGGCCAGATGTTACAGCCACCAAGATCCCAGCTGCCCAGCCTTGCCTCAGCTGCAAAACAAAGGGCTGGGACACCCCAGCTGGCATGGAGGAAGAGTCATGGTCATGCATGGCTTTGCACCCAGGAGTTCCTTGAAGATACCTCCTGCTGGGACAGTAAATCTCTACAGAAGTTGATTTTACAAGTGTGCTGACCCCTGAGTGACCTGCTATGCAGTAAGGGGAGAGCAGGAGCTTCTGCCTGTTTCTGTCTAGGTGACCCATGCCAGTGATGTGGAGCATGGCTGGCAGCCCAACCACATGCAGCTTACACAGCAAAACAAAGAGACTCCTATGCCACCTCCACAGAATCACTGCTATTATTTGGTACACTCCATAATGCAATCCCTTTGCTCTGATTTAATTACTAAACATAAAAGGAAATAAACTTCAGACTGAAAACAAAGAAATTGCTCTGCATGTAATTTATGGAGCTATTCTTCAGCTGAATATCATAAACCCCTGCATGTTTATGATACCCTATTAGAGAGCTGAAAACACACTGCTTTTGCCTATATTGACTATGCAGATTATGTGATATTAGTGCCTTTTTCTGCCTCTGCCATTTTTCATACAAGTAGCGTATTTGTTTAAAGACATCCTTGCACTAAGCATTGGCTCCTGCTAGGAAACAAAAAAATAAGACTGGATGTGTTCTCCCTCATTGCCAGAGGCTGTCAAGCTGGTAAGTGCTGAGCAGCTGGCAATGGTACATGAAAGAAGGGGACACTGCACACAGCTCTGTTTTCAATCTGGAATATCAATTATTGGAGGAAGCAACCCCACGGCCAGACAAAACAAGAACCATCTCCACAGTAGATAACTATGTAAAATGATCTGAGCCACATGGCATTTCAGGAATGGCTGGATGGTAGCACAAGGATTTATTGAGATATCACATTAAGCCCTCAGTTTTCTTGTCATAGGAAAAGAAATAAGGTTTGCAAACTTGACTGCAGCATGGATTTATGTACAACAGCTTCAAAAAGCATGAATAGAATGAGTGTTCTGTTATCCCCGACTTAAGGGTCTGCATACTCTCCACACTGACAAGCAGAACACCTTGGGATAGTGGCTGTAAGGAGCAGAGCATGCTCCTGCTGCCTCTTAGAAGTTGCTCTCCCATCCCACATCACAGAAGTAGTCCAGGAGCTCCACTCATTACCCAAGGTGAGCACAGCAGCATGAGGAGCAAAAGAAAGGAGTCAGAGGGATACAAGGCGAGGTCTTGATGTGCACTCTATATTGTGACACTGAAGCCCCATCTTCAGTGTTTTTCAAAGATTTAAGATTTTTAAGCCTTTCCCTTTTTTAAGCTCTTCTCTGAACAGCAGATTCTTCTCCCACCTTTCATGGATGGAGTCACCCTGAAGAAACAGGATGAGTTCATACTGAATTCAGCCTGTTCTTCAAAGAGGTAGCAGGAGTTCATATCTTTGCAACTTGCAGACAGGCCTAACTACCTATGAAATCATGTCTAAGCCATACACCCTAGTACTGCATCAAAACATTCCTTTTTAGTGCTTATTAAAGCCCTTTTTAATATCTCCTAGAGTGTTAATTGTCAACTTTTCAACCTTCATCTGCATCTTATCTTTATGTGCCAACTCATTTCCAGCTGTAGTCACTATTTTCCACTTTGCATTGACGAAGCTGTCAACTCAAATGTAACATATTCAATATTTGGCAAAACTTCTTAATGATTTCTGAGTGTTTCTGGAACAATTTCTTTTCAAGAAGTTTATAACATCTTGAATTGAAGATAATACGGAGTCCAAAACCAGGAAATAGAGTATGGAATTAGAAAATTAAGACTGAGAAACGGAAGAAAAGCATTTCTGAGTAAAAATCTAATTCACTTCAGCTTCATAGGTTTGAAGTTAGGAATCTGACCATACTGGAATTGTCATCTTTATCATTTCCCATAATTGCTCCAGAGGAACAGGCAGATCCCTAACAGCTCTACTGCTGTTTGAGGCTTTTCCTGTTTAGCCTTTTCTAAATCGTTATTATAAACCAGGACTGAAAGCAGCAAAAGTAGCTGGGTTATTTAACAGCAGGTGGTTTTCCAGCATGTGATGGAGAGCAGTCCTAATGCATACTTTAGCTGTGTCCTTGACAGCCTGGCATTAGACTTCTGACAATGCTGTATAGCCCCAACAAGGCTCAGAGGTGAGTGGGATTGAAGCCACTCACCATGGAAGCCTTTTCCAATAGTGCTACAATGGACTTGGGAAGGAAACTCTCCCAAGGACAATACTGCTGGCAGGCAGAAATAAGAGCACAAGGCAGATGCACAGTCTGGTAGGAGAGAAACCTGGGAGCAGAGAAGAAACCAAGCACCAAGGTTGAAATAGTTGGGGCGGGAAGGAAGAGGGTGAGCAGGCACTGAAGCCAAAGCACGAGAGGCAAAGTTACCCTGCAGCTGGCAGGAGACTCTCCAAAAGCGACAGCCAGACCTGAGGGGAAGTTTGAGACTACACCTGTGCCCTGGGTTCAGCAGTAGCAGTCATTTTTCTCCTTCTTGGCAGCTGGTGCAGCGCTGTGTTTTTGACTTTCGGATTGGGAACAGTGCTGATAACACCGATGTTTTCAGTTACTGCTTACAATGTTTGGTCTGACCAAGAACTTTCTGAGTCTCATGCTCTGCCAGGGAGCAGGGGAAACCAGCAGGAAGCAGAGACAGGACACCTGACCCCAACTGACCAAAGAGGTATTCCATACCACAGCACGTCATGCCCAGGATGTAAAAATGAGGTCAGGGACCTGGAAGAGTGGGGTTCGTTGCTGGGTTGGGGTGGTATCGGGTGGTGAGCAGTTGTATTCTCTTCCCTTGTATTTCCCTTATCATTATTATTATTGGTGGCAGCAGCAGTGGTTTGTGTCATACCTTAGTTACTGGACTGTTCTTATCTCAACCTGTGGGAGTTGCATTCTTTTGATTCTCCTCCCCATCCCCCCGGGAGCTGGGGGGAAGAAAGAGGGGGAGTGAGTGAACAAACTGCTTGAGTGGCTTAAACCACGACAATCTGCGAACAAGGAGGACAGACCCAAGTTATACTAGAGCTCTCCCTTGCTGTATAATTAAAGTGATCTTTTGAATAGCGAGATGAGAATTTACTGCATGTAGTAAAATTTAAGTTCTACAATTTAAGTTACAATGGTAGTATGTTAATTTATCTCCTGTTAAGACAGTTAAAACAATGACTAGTAGTTATAACCAGCAAACAGAAGCAACCCATTTTACAGCCCGACTTACAGATCATTGAAGCTAATAGAAGCCTATAAACTCCATGGGATTTTGATAAGATCAGAGTGGAAGTAACAGAAATGGCACTGGATGGAAGAAATACTGTAATGTGATAAAGACCTGCATCATAGAATTCACCCATTATATCAATTCTACATACAGGATACCCATTGCAAAAGAACTATACACATTATCGACCTTAGCCAAAATTTAGTGTGGAGCACTTATTTCACTTTAATTAAAGCAGCAGCACAACCATTTCATTCCCCAGGATTTTACAACTACATTTTCCAGGACAACTCCATGATATACCTAAAGTGAGCTAGAATTTATAGATAAAACAGGATGAATATAAATATTCCAATCAAGTGATACTTGTAAGAGAACAATTTCTTTTTTCTTTTCTTTTTAAATTTCTACACATGAGAAAGTAAAATCACAGTAAAGGCACAGCAGGCACTGTCATTGAATGCTAATCACAAAACTGAATTGTTATGATAAAAATGTTTCATTTCAGTCTGCAAAGACACGAGTTTTAAATGTTTAAATGTTTATCTATCTGTTCCTTCTTTCTGCTCACTTCTGCAGAATTTCTTGAGCCCAGCAGCCCTCAGACTTCCATGTTTCTAAGCGTATTAAGCGCCATGCAAAGATCAGTTAATTGTAGGGGGCTCTGTCTGCTTTTAAATCAGATGTGAAACTATTGCTTTTTATAATGACAAAGACGTGACCATTTTTTGTTTTCACTTTTTCCTTCAAAGAAATGTTCATTCAGCTAAGTAGCAAGTTCAGAGAAACTGTTAAGAACTCACACAGGGTGTGTTAGTTTAAATGCACTTAAAAATTCAGGCAACTTCCATGAATCCTGTCCTACATTAAAAATTTATCGCAAAAACAATTGCAAAAATTCCACCAGAAAAATGTTCTTTTGCCTGGAAGCAACAAATGTACTGGATGACAACAATTGCTGTTGTGATAAGTAAAATACCCAGGCCCGTATTCTAAGCTCATCTGTAACCACATGTGCTTGTTAACAACCTTGGCAAGCCAAATTTTGGGGCAAAGAGTGCTCTCCTTGCAGTGACAAATCATGTTCTACCTGGCACAAGGAGCTACGAGTCATGTAAGCTATCACAGCACTTCTCTGGTGCCTTCTTTTGGCTTACTCTTTGGTGGAATGAACTGAAACATGATAAATAAGAATATCACCCTTCACTGGGAATTTAAATTATCATACTGATTAGCTTTGCCACATACAAAGTAGAAAATATTCACAAAATTGACAGGCTTTAGAGAATAAAAGTTGTCACCTTGTACATGCAGAACAGCAACACAGGACAGAGCTAATAGACTGGCAAACAACTTTCTTCTGAACCAAGAAATACCCCTCCCTCCCAAAAAAACCTCTCCCACGTCCTCTAATTATTTTACTGTAATATTTTGAGTATTGATCTGTTTCCTGCCTGAAACACACCCTCAAACCTCATAGACAGAAAGTCAATTCTGCCAATTTCATTTTCTGAAGCAGGAGAACACATTTGTTAGCGACAAACTTGATTAGAAAGGTATCTCCCGGTGACCCAGGGAGTGGGAGCTACATGTTACAAGCACTGAAAATGAGGGATGATTTAAACCAGCCAAATATTTTCTAGATTTGAAAAAAACATAGAAATCAACCTTGTGCATAGCTGAAAACTGGAGTCTAAACAGCTCCATGAGGTTTTGTTTCTCTTTGCAGAGTTATACTGGGCACTCAACCTACACAGACACTTCAAGCAGCGGTTAGGAGGTCATTTAGCTCAAGCAATGGAGCTTTTCACAAACTCTAAATGCTCTACAAGCATTTTCACAAACCCTGTTTTATCAGCTTCTCAAGCAGTGCTGGACAAGTCTCACAGAACACACACGTCTTTAGAGCAGAACCTTTGTGTTCAAAGCATGAAGCAGGTCCTGATGTCAAGGACTTGTCCCTGTGATGTTGTACTGCCAATGCTTTCACCAGAAAAAAACAGGAAATGCTAGCACAAAGCCTTAGCTGACATATACTAAATGAATCGGAAGCAAAAGATAACTCAAAATAAGGAGGTTTTTATACACATGAATCAGAGACTTTCTGTTCCCCCTCCAGCTCTGCCACCATCTCATCTGGCACTCCTTAACTCAGGTCCAGGTTGTCCACACCACACTGAAATGTTTTGGATAGTCAAGCCAAGTACACTATCATCCATTTTAAGAATTACCTTTCTTAATTCTGACAAGGAAAATACCTCAATTTGGAGAACTCTGAAAAATCACTCAATCCTTGCCCTTTCTACTATGTGCTATCATCACACTCTGACAGTGGGGTTAAAAAATGAATGCCTTTCCCAGAGCTGTCCCTCACAGCAATGAAATATGCAAAGCTGAAAAAGAAACATAAACCTTTTATTAAGGACTATCAGATATGCCCTCCAAGCAGCTCACAAAAAAACCCCACCATGCCAAGGTAAAGAAAGTTTCTGCTCCAGAATGAAAAAAAAAAACCAACCAAAAAACCCCCAAAACCATAAACCAAGAATTTTGCATTTTCACTTTTAAGTAGGGATGCAGCATTTCCATTTTTAAACTTTTTTCCTAACCCCTTCCATGGAAGGCTCGACTCCATGTAACGTAAGCCTGCTGCGAAACAACCGTGCATCTGTACCTCAAGAACAAGTTTTAGCTGAAGAGACTAAATATAAATGGGAAATCTACATATTGTATCACTCACATTCAACCTCCAACCATTTTAGTTGCTAAACTAAACTGTACAAAACTTTGGAGGAATCAAAACACTAACACATAATGTTTAAGTGATATTGAACTGCTGTAATACACACAGCACATTAAATTTGATATCCTGGGAAATGGAAAACCTATCCCCAGGTGTGCATAACATAACAAATTGATGAAAACCTTAATTTATTAAATTTATATCTTCAGCCATGATGCAAAGCAAGAAATTATACTTCAGACCAGACAGGATTTTAAGACCAAATATCTTTTCTGTGTCTCCAGCTAAGACAGTTGGTTTAGCTATTTCTCATGCTGTTGATTCATTTTTAAGAAATATGATAGGTAGAGCTGGAGGAAAAAGATTTTTTGTTTCTACTGTAATAAAAAAAAGATGTTTCCAGCTATTCACAAGCTTGGGACATGGGAGGCAGCAGTATAAGTGATGGATTAGTGAGCAGAGTGCAGCAGAAGTGGTCAAACTTACATGCTAAAGACAATTTATCAGCGAACTTCTACATCTCTGCAACACATCCCTCACATAGCCTTCTCACTGCACTTACCTTTTCAGTGTGCTTCACTGCAGCTTATCACCATTTAAGAAACAAAAAGCTCACTAAATTACTTTCTATTTCTTGGCTTCTCTCAGCTTGTGCTCACCCAAGCCCACCTGTTGCAGGAGACCTTCGTTCAAGCCGCTTGGATTTGAAATTGAGCATAATGCATTCTCACCCATCCCCAGGCAGGATGGATTTTTCATGCACCTCCAAGATAATAAAAATAAGTAGCTAAGCTGGGCCCAATTTAGCCCACAGTCATTTGGAGAATTTACCTTTATATACTTTTCAAGAGATTGATTTTTAGGGGATGGACACAGAGCAGACCATTGAAAGTCTATCATGATGCTCATCTATAATCACTAATCTCAGCCTGGGGACAGGCCATTATAATTTAGAATGAGCAGGTATGAAAGACAAGTTTTTTGTTACAGTGCCAGAGGAAAAGCAGAGGAAAAAGCCTTCACAGACAGACTTCGTCTGCAGTGCAATCTGATGTTCACAGGGCGATGTTACATGTGTCATTTAGCAATGAAAAAGACTGTGTGATTATGCTTACACATAGCTTAGCACATGTAACATCTAGGCAGTGTGTAGAAAGAAGCAGTGTTTAAAAGAATAATAGGCTGAAACCAAACTGTACTCTAATATCAAGCAGAGAGATCACTCGGGAGATGTCTTGTGGGAGAATTACACTAAACCCTAGTATTGATGTAAGGTTAAAAGATACTCTAAATCAATTGACATTAAGGCTGCATCACTGTTCGTGTGTCTGAAAAATGCAAAAAACCTTGTTAACCCCTGTGTATGGGTCTTTAACTTTAAAATGTTACCTTGGTTTGATACTAGGAGAAAGATATTTAAACAGGAGTTTTTAAGCTATTAAGAAGCAGCAGGTAGAATATTTTCATTTCAAATAGTACAGGCTAGAACCCTAACTTTCATAAACCAACCATTCAGTTCTTCCCTGAGGAACAGCAACCTGCCTGTGTTTCTTCCTCATCCAGAGGAAGATGGAAGAACTCAAAGGTGAAATAACTTTTACAGTGCCACCCCAGTTCTCCTTATTTTTGTGGGCCCCTATTTTCCCTTCCCAGGTTGTGTCTGAGAGCTGCAGCATACCTCTACATTATCTGATGCTTCACATGGCTCTTACCCTTTTCAGCCTCTGAAGAGAGTTTAAATTATTTCCTGTTTCTTCAATCTGGGATGTGGTCACCTGCCTGTCTCCGATGCTTCCACTCCAGTAAATACCATTATGGTTTAATGACCCTCTATCATCCCTCTCCTGAGAGCAGATGGTGAGTACACACATAGAGACAGCTACAGCTACACAACTTCTTCAGATCTCCTCAGATCCATAATTCATACACAGGAAAGTTCACCAGCCACCTAAACTTGATTAGGTTCTCATGCCCCACTTGCAGAAATTTGAGATACTTCCAGAATTATTTATAAAATCAGTGAAAGAGGAACCAATATGTAAGTTATAAAAGAAATATTTAAAACTGGTGCCCATTAACTGAACCTTCAGCTGCATAAAAACTCATAGCTCTGCCTAGCTACCTTTGCATGGAAGCTCTAACATGGTGTGGTGTTCTCTCTTTAACACAAATGTATACATGAAGTGTCCCTGCCCATGGCAGGGGAATTGGAACTAGATGATCTTAAGGCCATTTCCAACCCTAACTATTCTGTGATTCGATGATTTTTTCTGAGTTCTTATTTAAAATACTTCCAAATAGTCCTCTAAAAAAAAACCACCTTCGTTTGGCAAAGACTGGATCAAATGCTGAACTTCACAGTTTAAGGGCTATAACAAATAAACTCAGCATTATGTGCCACAAAGTATTGTGACAATTCATTAAGCCATGCCCCCTCTCTTTTTAGCTAAGAATAGAAGCTTTGTGTGCAAATCAGTGCACTTGTCAAGTCAAGAAGATAAATGAAACTACATGTTTAAATATATACACTACACTTACAATATTTTTGAAACCAATACTGCTTAAATGCCACAGTTCATCGCAATTTCCATTCAATTTATTTTGAATATAAAAAATATTATTAGTGTAGAATATGTTAGCCTATTATAGAATATGGTTTGAGTTATTTTGTGCCATACTCTTCCTAAAGACAACACCTTGCACAAATAAGAAAGCCCTGCAATATATCCATTAGTGCAGGGCAACATTATGACATCATGATTTTGCACAACTCAGCAACAATCTGTGGTCTTTCCTCCAATGTCATTTCTCTCCACTGATGAACAAATGCTCCCAGACATTAGTGAGACAACCGATAGCTTTCTATAAACTTCAGTTGCTTGATTTTACTTGGGCCAAGAATTCAGGAAGCTTCCTAGATTTTTACCCAGTAGGAACCAATTCTATCCTGTGGACAACTTACAAGACAGCAATATTGGATAGTCTCAAGGTCCCAGTGAAAATCTACATTGGTACTGCAGTTTCATCACATATTTCACACAATAATCCATAAAGATGAAAACTCAGAAAACCAAAGTAATTCTAAAACATCTGCTATCACAAATGCAACATGACATTTACACTCAAATGCATTCGTTGAGTAATATCTCATATAGTTTCATTACTTTTAATATCAATTTCCTTTTCCACTTGCTAGTATGATTTTAGCTATAACATATAGTGCTTGTTTTGAGATTTTTTTATACTTTCAGCTTGGCAGGCCAGGTGCTTCCTTTTGAAAATGCTTAAAACCAACGAGTTGGTTTGCTTACAGAGAATAGGGCAGAGAAGGTATCTATTCAGCATCTCCTGGGCATTGCAGCTCCCTTTTTCAATCAACAGACCCAGAGCCAGAATAAACAACTAGACCCTTCAACACATCTGAATTTCTAGAAGAGCTGAAAGGGAATAGTTTTATCATTACTATGGCTAATTACTAACCTTGATATTATGAATCTTGTATTCAGCAGCCAAACACATTTTTACTGCCCGCAACTGCTAGATTACTGGGGCTTTGATTTTTCTGCTAAGAAACTAAATCACAAGGTCTCTTCACTAGATGCGTTTACCCATATCTGCGTAGTCACCACCAATGCACAAAAATGCCCTTGTCTATTAGAAGGACTCCACGCTCCCCTCATGCTCACCATGTTAAGTTACCATGCTATTACTGCATACTCTGAATACATAATTTCTTCTCATTTACATCTACCAAGCAAAAGCCTGCACAGCAAATAGCAAAGATCCTGCGTTTTCAAGAGCCAAATCCTAGTACACCTCTAGGGTGAGTGTATTGTTAACACACACTACAAAATTATGGGGTCTGCTTTCTCCCTACATTTTTTAGCTTACGCAAATTATTATTTTTAAACATGTTTTAGCATCAAAAAGTAGCTAAAAGCAATTATCTATTAAACACCTCTTCTCACTATAAACTATTCAAGTTTCATAATCGCTTATTCAGTAACTTACCGATGCATGTGACAGCTGTTCCCAAATTCCTCCCAGTGGACTTATACTTGCTGGTTTTCCACATACAAGGCATCCGTTCTCCTCAGCGTGAAGCTGTTTCTCTGTGCTTCATTTGACCACAGTCCTCTTAGACCTCTATAGCCTTATTTGCATTTTCTTTGCAGAACACTTGAATTTCTGTCCCCTGATATAGGGTTTCCTTCTGGCAAGTCTTAAATTTGTCATCTTTAGTCTATTTGCCAACTGTCTGGGATAGTCAGCTTCTGTGAATTCTGCCATCGCCTTTAAAATCTACACCATTGCATTTTATATCTTGCTGTAAGATACACTCTATTTCTCTGGTATCCTTCTGATGCTTCCCTCTAACATTAAATCACAGGTTCTTCTTACTCAAAACCAAGCTGATACTCGTGCAACCCTTTGCTTTATAAGCACAACTACTTTATAGGTTCCTTGAGAATATGTACCTTTTAATTGTAGTAAAACAGGTCTCTAAAAAAAGCTTTTTGTGCAATAAATACAGGCAGGCCTTACCTATGACTTATAGCTTGCCTCCTACCGTACAATAAAACTGCTGCACCACTGGAACTATTAACTAAGCACTATTGAGCTGAACATTCAAAAAATCTTAATTCATTGGTTCAAAACCAAATGTATGATGTTGCTGAAGTCAATACCTAAAACTGCAGCTAAGGAATTAACAGCTTAAAGAAAGCAAAGATCCCCATCATCATCACTGTACTTTGCATAACAGAGCCTGGGTAGAGGAAGTATACTTTGCTTTAAATGGATGTACATTTCTGAGACTGAAAGAATGCTGGAAAGAAAGTCAGATCTTGCATCAGTGCTTTCTGGTAATTAGGTCTGACTTGTTCAGCTAGGCTATTGATACTTTGAAACCCAAAAGCAATAGGATTTTCACTAAGCTCATAAAAAATTTAACTATTTCATGATTCAATATACTATAACATTTAAGTTTAATCAGAAATGACATTACCAAAACTGAAGCAGAGAAATTGTATCTATCACTCTCAGCAATAAAGGGATTCATATTATGTGTAAGAAAGCATTTAAAGGATACAGAAAATACTGTTTTCTGTTATGTTCCTTAGTAGTTTAAGAATACTGGGGATTACTTTATGTGATCTTTAAAGAAACCTTTCATTAAATAATTTTTACAGCCTACTTTTGGGTGTAAAGCAGATAATTTCACGTTATTCCACCTGCTAGGTGTTCCTGCCCAAATCTCTCTCCTTTTCAGTTGCTACACCTGTAAAAGAGGAGTCCAGCAGAGTGAACTGCACTAGAGATACTTCGTGAGACATCTGATCACCCACCCAAGGACAATCTGAGAGCTGCTTGTAAGAAGTGATGGAGCACTCACTGCCCTTCAACCCTGGAATTGCTCTTCCCAGCTCTAGGCAGGAGCTGTGTGCTTACAACACCCACATTTAAAAAATTTTCCTAACAATATATTGCTCCTTTTAAGACCAGCTGAGACATTCCATTGCTTGATCTTGCTGTGCTGAGAGAAGGCGCGCTGCAAGGCTCTCACTGATTTTCTCTGAATTCCCTATTTTAGCTCGTGCACACTTCCAAGCAATTTCAGATCCAACGCAAACCCTTCGCTTTCAAATGCTCTGGTACACGCTGGCTCTGATAGAAATAGTGTTGTTAGCTATCACATGCAACATATGGGGAACATTTTATGATAATTCCATTTTTCCTTTCAATAAAGCCAGACTCTGTTTTGCAATGGGACTTTAACTGCTTTATTTATCAAGGTTTTCAAACACTTTTCAAATTTTTCCTCCACAAATAACAGCACAAGGCCACAGTATTCAGTGGTTCTGCTCTTTAAAGCAAACCAGAAACTGAAAATATTACCTCATAGCTCATTCTAGCATCAAAATCAACTTGGTTTCTCTGTTTCTAGTAAAAGCAAGGGAGGTGACATGCATATAAATATTATTTAGAGAATTCACACTATAGTGGTAAAGTTTTGCTCACTTGTGCTAGGAAAGTGCGACAATGGGGTCAAGTTTCAGTGCCTAGATTAAAAAAACCCTCTTAATATAGAAACTTTGGGCTTGTAAAAGCAAGACCTCAGTGTGAGGTTGATTATTTATTATGCTTTTAAAGGAAAAGATATATATTTACAAAAGCCTGACACCTTACTAAGTACACTGGGTTTTACTAATGTGATGCATGCTGAAGAACTACCTCATTCCTTCCTGCATCTTCTTTATAATCATTATAGGAGTGCTGAAATTACAGCATTCTTAAGAAAATAAAGTATCATCATAATATTCCTGTCAGCCCTTTCATTGGTGCCCGCTGGGGACACCTTTTATTCTGACAAGAGGACAAGTTCTTTTTTCAATTAGGAAAAAAACTCATGGAAAACCACAAACCTTAAACATAGTAATTGTGCATGCTTAATTCAGAGTTACTGATTTCCATGAAGGCAAAAAGCTTCACAATGAAACCCCAGTGTCCCTTCGCAGGATAGGATGCCAATTCCCTTAGGTACATACCTAATACCACATTGATATTTCACCATCTCATCTTCCTTATTCTACTTCCTTGGACTCCTTGGCTCCAGGAATATCTGTAGCACAAAGGTAACCAGATACTGCTGCTCTCTTCTTCCTCAGCCCTTTCTCCTCAGCCAAATCTAATGCAAATATAACCTGTCCTTACTTCCATGCTTCACAACCTGTGGTCTTCTTTGCTTCTGAGACTTACTGCCTATTCAGGAGAAACACTATCTCCTCTTTTCTACATACCTTCTGCAACACAGAATTTCATGCAACTTGTGCAATTACTCTGGCCCTCAAGTAAGACCAATTCAGCATGGCTTTTAAGCACTCCGAGGCTGTGAGCTTTAGTCAGAAAAAAAAGTCCAGAGACAGCGCATTTAAACCGCTGTGCTGAAAACCATATGAAACTGCAGAGTGACATTTACTAACATCACGCAATGCCCCCAAAAATCTATACATCTGGATACGTGGTGTTATCAATCTTAAATGTCACTACCACTACTCAGAAATTGCACGGCCCTGCAAAAACCACAGCAGTACCCAAATGTAGGGTTATATTAGAGGTATTGACTCATGCTCTTGGCCAGACAGGGTTCAGGAGGCTGAAGTAAGCATCTGTGTACGTATCAAGTACATGGCAGAGAACAGTCCAGCTCTCAGCCATTGATGGGTACTGCAAAAGTGCAATGACAACTATTTCTGTAAGTAAGCATTAGTTTAATACATCTTTGCAAGAAATTTAAATTGCTCAGAGTATAATGTTTCATGTTTTATTAAATAATCTGTGCACCTGAAAAACTTGGTGAGAATAAAAGCAAATACTTAAAGTTTTAGCCATTTATCACACAACTCTAATTTCTGCTTTCACGATACTCCAAGAAAACAAAGTGAAAAGTCTTCCTGGGCACAGAATATGCTTCTCTTAACTCACTTAGCGCTTAAATGAAACAAAACAATATTGCTGCCATTCTATCCACAAAGCCACAAGCAACCCCAAAAGTTTTAAAGCACAGTGGAAAGCATCAGCCATAGATTTTCCCAGCTCTCTATCCCAGCAGCTCCAGGGAAGAGCTACTCTGTCAACAAGTAATTTCTATATTCTAGCAGAGAATGAAACAGCCAGAAAAATTCGGACTTACATTAAATAATTTGCCCTACTTTTGTCCCTGATACCTCGCTGCACTTAAACCTCATGCTTGTTCTTAAAGAGTTTTATTGATGCTTGGCTCTGATGCAGTGCTATCCTCTACATAGCACAATCTTTAACTTTTGCAGAAATCATTTGGTATAAAGCACAGCTAATTTGCTGAAATGAATCAATTACATGCCTGTAAAAGAAAAGCCAAAGGAACTGCAGGGTCTGAGCCGATGATTCTGTCTCACCAGTCTGATTCAGCGAGTGCAGCAGAATAGCAAACCAAAGGCAGGGCCACATCCACAGGCGGCCATGGAGGAACACTGGTACTTCCAGTGTGGCACGGTGAACTGGCCCAGTTTTGCTTCATGTGTTAAAGCAAAACAGACACAGAACCCGAACACGCTGCAAATCTGTGGCTTCTCCCTGCCAATGTGTCCTCACTCTGCAGCATCAGGGAGGCTGCCTCTCCGCTCTGCCCCCTGGGACCTCTGCATGAACAGTCTCATCCCAGGAGGGTGCAGTGCCCAGCCCTCCCTGGAAACCCCTCCTGCCAAGGAGATGCATCCTGCCCACTCATCTACTGCTCTGAACCCATGAAAATTCAGGGCAAAAGACACAAACCAAAACACATTGCTCGCTGTCAGGTTTCAGTGTGGGCTATAATCCTGTCACCACTGAGAGATGATAATTAAAAGGGACGTGGTGTGTCTGCAGTGGGTGTGCTGTGTAGGCTGATGAGCCTGTGCCACCTCTGCAGCCCTGTTTAACTGCACGGACTGGACTGCCCACACTGAAGCATCACCTCGCTTGCTCTGCATAAACCATTACACTCTCTGCATGTTGAATCTGGGGATCAGATTTTTCTTGAAGTCTTCCCTTCAAAGACAGCAAAAGAAAATACTTTCATATATCACTGCAGGTTTTCAGGATTTTATTGCTGCGAGGGCAGCTATAGATGTTTTTCTCCTATGTATACTACAGGTTTACTGCTTTATGCGTGTTACATTTAAGCATCAAGGCAGGTAGTTCATAAGGCCAAATATTTATTTGCCACATTTATTTTTAAGTAAGCAGATTCTTTCCCCACAGTTGTTTTGAAACAGTAAAGACTGTGTTAAGCCCTCTCAACACTGCCCCAGTATGCTATATTGCAATTGTAGTAACTAAATTTACATGCTTGTGGGTATACACAAACACATAAAGCTGACAGTGAGAAATAGTTAAGGAGGAGTCAGGAAGTAGACACGCTGAAGAAAACAGCTGAAGGACACCTGCAGCATCCCCAGTCCAGAGGATGCCCATGGACATAGACTCCTGACTCAGCACAACTGCTCCCAGCATGCGAGTGGAAACCGGGATGATCGCTATTTTGAGAAAACTGCTTCCAGGACTCCAACAAACACAGTATTTGCTTCATGCAACATATGCTGCACTAAATCAAAGCTATTCACTTGAGATACAGGAAAGGGTTGAGATTAAGCTCATCAAGACCAATAAACAAATAGACCAACACCCACCTTTCACATAATTCATACAGCATTCACAATATGTAGCCTGGGATTATTGCATACCAGATTCTTCACATTCTACTCTCAATTGCATGTTTCAATTTTGTTATGTGTCAATTAGACATTTCTGCATTCAGTTATTATAAAATAAAAATTATATTTTTCCATTTTTAATATTCCAAAACTGCAGCTTTTGAAAAGACAACCGTGCTTTTATTATAACTTTATATAAATTGCCATAGATCCAGCAAATTCAATTAACTGAACTGAATTCCAATTTGCAGAGAAGCCTGGTCCAATAATTCAAAACCTGCATTTCTTGAACATTTTTTAATTGGCCAGTGCTTACAAATCTGTCATTTCTATTTTTACTATTGTTACATAGTTGTCAGGATACATATTTCATAGAAACTGTGAGATGCCCACAGAAACAGGTTAATTAAGGAGTTCTTGAATTCCCCAGCCACATTAACAAGCAGACCCCATGAGCAAACAAAAAGTGAAGAAAATTAAAATATCCTGAAGTATTTATTCAGTAATAAAATGGAAATAAAGACTTTAATTGCCTTTAAGTTCTTTTTAGTCTTCATTTCCTCAGCAATAATATAGATTCCTTTTTTATTGTTTGTTGGGTTGGATTCACTGTGGTGCCCTGTGACTCACACTTGTTTCTAAATGGAGGTGGTAATTAGTAAACACGATTCCTTCTAGCTCTGTTTATCACTGTTGGGATGTATTCCCTTGGAGAGAGACTATCAAAGACAGGAAAACTTGTAACTTTAAATTGTGTGATGTCTCAATGATTTCTTTAAAGTAGAATTCATTGCAATAAAGTAAACACAACAGTACTGAAAAGAAAGCATGTATTCATTATTAAATCATTCCATATGTACAAGACAGACCAACGAAACAGGAACTGATGGCTCCTCTGTAAGAGAACACTATGAGGGAAGGGGAAAAAAAAAGAAAAAAACTACATTAAATGATTCTACAGAAAGCACTGAAGTCTGATAAACAAGCCACAGCAATCTCGCCTAACAATGTTTTAAATTCCTTATTTTGTAAGCCTGTATAAAGCAATGGATGTTTCTGTTCACAGAACATTGCAGCGGTGCGTAGGGAGATGGAACAGAGGGAAGGTATTATTTTAATCCAAGCACAAGTAGAATGTGGACAACTCTCTCTCAGGTGCTGCAGAGTCTGAAAGCCTTTTGTCGAAATGATCCTTTCTCCTTGTAGCATCACTCCATCACCTAGGCCTGGGTGTGCTCACTCCTACACCCATTTTACAAAGCAAAGGTAATTCCTTTCCTAAAAGAACCTTCCCCTAAATAAACTTAACATCCACAAAACTTACACCTATTCACTAGAAATGTCTCCTTCTGCTCCTGAAGATTATTCCACGTTTTCCAGAATTTCTGTACCCATGATGGACAGATTCTCCCATTGGGAGTAAGTCAGCTTTGCAGTGTCACTTTTGTCCTTTGTGTGAAGGAGCCTGCACTTCTGGATAGTTGCCTGGTTTTATAGTGATAAAAATAAAACAAAAATAGTTGAAGAATCCAGGAATAAATGACCCCGTGATTCAGCTATTGGAACAGGCTTCCTAGGGAAGTGGCAGAATCACTGACCCTGGAAGTGTTCAGAAACCAAGCAAGTGAGGCCCTTAGTGACATGGTTTAGTGGTGAACTTGGTAGTCCTTGGGTAAAGGTTGGACTTGATGATCATACAGGTCTTTTCCAACCTAGTTGATTCTATGATTAGTAAACTATCCCAAACAGCAGGATCTGTGGTTCTGTTCCTCAGTCTTAAGTGATTTAACATCCCACACTTACCAATCTGGGCTCACAGAACACTATTGTGCACAAAAGAGCTAGGCTACTGTTTGGAGAGAAAATAACTCGGTTTGGCAAAGACAGCTCCTTTACTCCTTGGACACAAGCTAAGCCCCCTCAGCCAAAGACAGGGGGAAAGCTGAGAGGGCAGAACCCTTTGCATGCTGCTGGACTTGCCTGGGGGCACCAGGAATATGTTGCACTGCCAGAGAGGTCTCCCTATATTCCCCCTGAAAAAAGAATTTAATCTACCCACCATCCACAACTTCATACTGCTTTAACCAGAGCGAGTGCTAAGGGGAGAGAACAGCCTTGGTCTGCCAAGCAGAGATCCTCAGGATCACTCTGATCTGCAACGGCTCACTAACCTGGGCAGCACAGCATTCTGTTGCCATTAGACCTGAGATCACTCACTCAGGATTCACCCGTGCATGCTTGAAGCCTTTCTGTAGAACATCCAACTTTGTGCATAAAATCTTTAGAAAAACAGGAAACAAAAATGTATTTAAAAACAAATACTGTTGGGTGGTGGTGTGTTATTTATTTATAAATTCACCCACATTTTTCCATATGGTCCACCCCAGGCAATTACTGTACTGCCTGTTACAGGCCCTGGCTCATTGCATCC
Organism: Psilopsiagon aurifrons; assembly: GCA_025447955.1. Lineage (NCBI taxonomy): Eukaryota > Metazoa > Chordata > Aves > Psittaciformes > Psittacidae > Psilopsiagon > Psilopsiagon aurifrons. The sequence goes on from JAOEHY010015399.1 coordinate 70,480, forward strand.
TGGTCCATCCTGTAAAAGATGGGCAGGTGAAGATGTAAAAAAGAGGATGAGATGGTTATAGGAGACATAACACCATCATCTTTTTACAGCAGTATGAGATTTAAAATAAGATTTAGAAGGCAAAGGGAGTCAGAACACTATGATAAACTAGCTTTGCCCCCTTGATGGTATACATATGTCTCTTCACCTTGGCGATGGCAAGGATGTTGAATAAAGAACACAATTCAAGTGCAGATTCCTTTTCAGAATGTTTTGTTGTTGTTGTTGCATATGCCATTAAGAAATTACTTGCTAGGAAAAATGTACACAGGAAAACGTTCAAAGTACAATCCTTATTCTTTTATGATTCAGCTGAGTGGTTTCCTGTAAATAAGAGGATTCAAGAATAACTTTAATTACTCAGCTTCAGCAATTTCTCCCATAAAAGATGAGAGCTATCCACTAGAAGTATATACTGTGTGAGTAAAAAATCATACTGGAAGATTCACAAAAAAGCACTTACGTTAAGAAAAAGAAGTGTTATTTTAGCCTATATAAAGACGATGGTCATGAAAGGGCAGATTTATTCTCTCTTACATCTTTGATGAATTACCAAATGGATCACAGTCATCAGAGACAAAACAGTGATGCTTATTCTCCTAATGCTACCTGTATTTTTCTTCCATTAAGACTTGAACGAATAACATTTCTAAGATTATGAGAAAATATTGAACTGTTAAGATAACTGGTTCATCATTGCATAAAAAAGCATGTAGGGCTTTTTTGGTCTGTAAATGTTTCATTTCAGAACAGAAATATCATTTGTAAAAAGACAAAGCTGTACACCAAAGAAAAGCTAATGCAAATCAGCAGGTCTCAATATGGCAACGCTAAGATGAATGGTTTGTCCCTTTTTATTATTTATTGTGCCTTTATATCTATGAATTCCAAACTATCTATCAGAGATGGTGCCCACACTCAATTTATATAATATTGTGACATTCAGTTGCTTCCATCATTCTTAAAAGCCACTTCAACTGAAGCTTATGTTAATGCTCTAATATCAAAGTTAGGATTTATGCTACCTCCCACATAACACTGTAATTATGCATGAAAGGGAAGTCACTATGCTATGGAACTACTTTCGCTCACTTTTTCAAGCAAACAAGACCTTGAATTGCTAATTGTTAAGACTACGCATTTTAGATAATTGCTGATATTTGAAGTGTAAGTGATTGTTAAATGTGCTGTTTGGCTAATGCCCAGAAAGCCAACATAGTATCATGGATAATTATAGACAGTTTAATTGCTTTGGGCCTTTTAATTGGCAAAGTACACGGATGACGAGAGACAAGATGAAACTGAAAGGTCCACTGAGCCAAGCCAACTTCCGAAATTGCTTGCCATGAGCTGACCCTCTGTGTTTTGGGTTCATTCTTTAGGAAACAAAGTAGGATAAAAGGAGATGACATTGCTTTCAAAAGGCAGGCCTAACCTGTTCTACCTCTACAGCTAGTCTTTGCTTGTGAGAAATTCCTCTGCTTGCCTGTCAAAAGCCATCTCCTGTATTCTTTTCAGCCTTATATGTTACTCAGATATGAATTCCTGCAGAGACATTGTCACTGTATTTTGCTTTACACCGTGTGAGTCACAGCAGTGGTTAGACATGGAAAAGCAAGAACCTGCAGTGTATTCATACCTGCAAATCTTTATAAAAGACAGTGAGTTATGAGTAAGAATTACAGAATTTGGCTCATGAGGTAAGTCCAGCCAGCTGATGAAGTGATTTGGATAATTTTTCCAGCACTTGTGAGAATTCATGAATCTCCCATACTCAAAAGTTATTAGAGAACTTTAAAACTCATGAAAATAGTCCAACTGGCATATGTGAAAATATGAGTCCTCTTTTCACCCAAACTGTAACTGCAAAAATCCCTCATGCTGGTTTGCACATCTCTCTCATTTTTGAGTTTTCTCTCCAGTGGCTAAAGGTTGCTTTTCAGATATCATTCTGCTAATAAAATATAGTGCTGGACTTACTCCGCAATAGCCTTTAGTCACCCAGAGCAGAAACTTGGCACCAAAGTAATCAGAAGAGCATCAATTTCCCGAGCACAAGAGCCTCGTACATGTGCACCCCCTCGACTGTGTGGCAACGGATCACTTAAAATTTTTAATGCAGTTTAAAAAAATACCAGCTCACATCTCCAATTTATAAATATTTTTCCAGGATCCAGTTCAATTTGCTTAGTTTCAGTCTCTAGTGTGATTCATTGATTATAATAGACACATATACAAAACTAATCGCAGCACTAATTTGCATTGTCATAGTTAGACCTATAATGAAGGCACAAGTTCAGGGTATATGAAAACGTTACTGACTGTATGAGGGTATTTTTGTATAAGATTAGCACTGCGATAAATGGCCACACAAAAGCAACACATAGGATCAGCAGGTCAACAGTCTCTTGCAGAAAGGTTCATCTACTGCTCTTAATCCTCAGAAAAGTGGCTGAAAGCACTGGAGGCAATAGAACACCATGGACCTGTAAGAGAGGAAATAGGCAAGGGGAGGGCAGGACGATAAAAAAAAAAAGAAAAAAAAAAAAAAAAGGATGTAAAAGGTATATAAACCAAACAAAAAAACAAAATATTTCAAAGTAATGCCCTCAAACCCAAGCAATGAGAAGTGACTGTAAGGCGGGGATGTACGAGGCGGCAGATACAGGAGGCTACAACCAGGAGGGAAGAGACTGCCCAGAGCAAGGAAGGGAACTCTCACACAGAGCCAGAGATGGTGGGCTCAGAGGTCTGGTCTGAAACCAGAACCAGAGGGAAGGCTGTTCTAAATCCTGGAAATGAAAACATGGCCTCTGTTTCTGCTTCAGTTTCGGAAAAAAATGTGCATGGACAGTAATTCAGGCAGGCAGTCTATCAGCACAAGCTCTCAAACACACTTTGCACAGACTTTTCAGCCATTTAAATGCTGGGAGAAAGGTTTAATTTTTAAAACTTGAAAGTAATATTCTTATTTAATAGCTTGTTGAATTTCATGATCCTTGATAGCGTTACAAAGATGATCATGTTGCTCAGAATGAGGTCATTCTTACATGTGCTACTGTCATTTCATGTTTTGTAGTGCTCTTTGTTATAACATCCCTGTAATCACTTCATTATAGCAGTTGCTTTTCATCAGTATAGTAAAAGGTGTTGCAGGTTTGGGTCCTAGTGTAATTTAATGTATGGTTTTGAGAGGCTTGGCCTCCCTGCGACTGTTTCTACTTTTGAAAATTTGATTTACCCACTTTCTGAGATTCCCATCAAGATTTAATTCTAGCATCTATAAATTTAAGATTGCTGAAGCATTTTGAGTCTCCTCAGAGAAGTACAACTGTGAGTTTGTGCTAGCCAAAACATCTACCAAACTCCCCTAACTCCCCTATTGCTAGGATATCAAAGTAATGACTGCAGACCTGTGCTGCATTTCACTGGTTTAAATGCTGCCAAACTGCTGTTAAGGATTTTCCATAATTGCCTCCCAAACTCCTTTTCACCTTTGGGAGGTGTCCTGTAAGTGGCCACAGATACGTATGGTTTTGTTTATTCCTAATAAGGAATTCAGCCATGGGATTCAGCCATGCCCTTCCTCTAGGTACAATTTAGGAAGATTTTTTCCACGTGGGGGCAGCAGGCTGTGCAGAGAGGTGGGAGGGAAGCAGAGGGGTTGGGGGACACGAGCCAGTGGGTCTGAGGTGGCAGCTGCCTGCAACATCACTGCTTCACCTGCACCATGAGATGGCATCAACACCACAAGGCATGTATGTGTGCAGTATGCACACATACATTTACCAGCAGTATGCACCCAAAGAGGAAACCTAAATAAACCCTCATCTGAGGGTTGGTGTAATTTAAGTGTCTCTCTCACATGAAATAATATCCATCATCCCAGATCTCTGAACAGTTCTTGTTTCAAAGCAGTAATATTTGTGCTCAGTTTTATTGTTCTATTTTTCCTTCACGATTGCCAGTGCCCAGATCTCTTTTGGGTTCACCAAGCCACCAACCCTATGACTGCTTGGTCAGCCTGAGACGGTGCTGGTGGGAGCACCATCCCTCCTCTCTGACATGTCCAATCCATTGCCTACCCAACTCTCACATGTCCCCTCCGCAGTGACGGCACTGGTAAAGGTGAAGGAACAGATCCTTGCTCTGTGCTAACCCAAAGACTTTTATTTCATGCATGGCCAGAGTGGGCAGTACCTGAATTTGAATGACACTTAGGTGTCATTTTGATCTCCTGACGATATCTTAATGACATCTACTTTATGCAAAACTGCAGGAATTAGAGCTGGAAAAGACACATTAAGTAAATTATGTTGAATTAGTGGGATAGAAGAGATAGAAATAACTGGCTTAGCACTTCTTATCATACAGCACTTGTGATGAGTCATGGGAATGCTGGAATATAATTTTCTGGAAAGAAAACAAAAAAAGAGTGAGAGTCATCCCACAGAAAAAAAATACATATATAAAAAATCCTAGTAGAGTTTAAAATACAGTAAATCTCTGACCATTTTTCAAATCACTTTTCTCTAACTGCCTGAACCATCTCCAGCTATCGCGAGTTACAGCTTCTTTCCACTCTTTCATTGAAAATATCCAAGCAACGGACCTGTCACCACCTCCTTGAGATAACAACCTACAGTTCTGCAAATCTTGCCCTCAAAAAACTTTCTCCATTGTCATGTTTTCATAATTGTGTTTTCAACTTTCACTCAGTTATACGCCTTTTTGTACAAGTCTAAATGGATGCTTTTCCAGCTTGCAGCTTTTCTCTGATAGCTCTTGTCCTTTTGATTTTCAAAGGGACTACTATTCCCTGCTCAGTTTTGCCTGTGAAATCCTGGAAGATCATGGGGTTTTGCAGGGGTAACTAAGAAAAGAATTGGTCCTGCATATTCTTTATTACCGATGGAAATGTAGAAGCCAGAAAGATCACAGCTTGAGCTTCAAAGCTCACGTAGTGTTGGCAAAGCTGGTACCTAGGAGAATGAAAAATACCTTTTCCCTGTAAACTGAACAGATTGAGGAACAATAAAGCATGAAATCACCCGCTGTACCACTTACAGACATTCCTTAGACGCACAATTTTGATATAAAAGACACTATGGCTATTTTTCAATCATCCTAGCCAGCATATTTTGTTTACAGCCAATGACACAAAAGATTTTGAGCCTTGGTCATTTTGCCTACAACTGTCTGTGGCAAAACTGAAATTTTCTTTACCTTGAAGCTGATTTCCTACAGAAGCACCAGTGCTTTAAGCCTGATGTGAGAAAGCCAGGATACCTACAGATGCTAGAAATGCTATTTGGAGATGAAAAGAAGTATATTCACATTGTAGGCTTAGGCTGACCTTAACCTGCTTGTCTTTGAATTGCTCAGTTCTCAGACCCAGACCTAAGCCTCTTGACTCTGGATTTGAAAGCCCTTAGCTAACCCAGGATCAGCTGCTTGTCCATACAAGTAGAAAGCTTAAAAGGAGCATATTTCAGGTATCTCCAGACTTCTTTTGCCGTGAATTTTCACAGTTTTTTTCCAAATACACTTGCCCTTAGCCACCACCTACTTCCTAACCCCATCAGAGCTCATCTTCCACTCCACATGTTGTCAAATGATGGCTCAGAGACTAGGAAAAAAACCCCAGTCTCTACAGAGATTTAATATAAATGTTAGTGTGTAGCTAAAAATTACCAATGACCTATAGTTATGCAAAAGACCATTATAAGAATTAACCCCTTAGGGAAGCTGAGAAAGCTTCATAAAATAATTGCTTCTCTAGATATTTTCCTGTTCACTGTCACTTACCTAACTATGATTCCTACAATTACTAAGTGTGCTAATGCAGCAATTAGTTACAAAAGCAAGAAGAATGGATGCTACATTAAGCACACTTAGCAGGTGTTAATACTACATTGCAAATCATTTATTATAGTTTTATTATATGTCTGAATATCAGGCAACACTGAGAAAACAGATTAACTGAGGCCAAATGAGGAACTGTGTCACCTCAGCCTTCTGACTTGGTGGTGGCCCTGGACCAAGGTTTCACAAATACACAGAAAAGACAGAAGTGCTGCCAGCCCTTGTGATAAGAGGCAGTTGAATATCACCTTCCAGGCTTCTCTGATCTGGACACCACCGTTAAACCCAGCACTAACTGTAGGACCAATGCATCTCCCACTGAAACAGAACCATGAGGTTACAGAGTACTAGTCAAAGGACTAGGCACAACACATATCCTGGTCCTTCTGATGGAAAAGGTAAAGACTGTATCTCCAAAAGAAGAATTCAAGTATGAAGCAAAGATTTAAACACAGTTAATTAAGTCTTTTCAGGTAGTAGAGCTGGTGAAGATGACTGATAATCTCAAGTCACTAATTCCAGTTCTGCCAATAAAAAATAACTAAATAAATCTGAGTAAGAGCACTGAATAGATTGCATAATATACATTATCGATGATTTTTGGTTTACATTGAGAAAATGTAGCCATTAATTTATGCCTGTGATAGAGAAAATTTGCAACAGTTCAATATACCTCGGTAGAATTGACAGGGTCATCTATAGGAAGGAAAGTGTGATATTACCAAAGTATCAAGTGTAAAGTACTCTGAAATACATAAATTATGGTTTGATGTAAGAGATTCCACCCAGAAAATACTGGCCATCAGATAAAAAAGCAATCTTAGAAACAAAACAGAGGGTTTGTAGAGGATGGAGAGTACGGCCAGCAAAGGAAGGGCCAGAGGCTGCAGCACTGTGCACTTGCAGGCAGTGCTAGTACAGCTTCCCTCCAAGGTTTCATTGAGCACCTCAGTAATTTGCTGTGGACACTGAGGTACTGAATTCTGTTACTTGAAGGTTAATTCTCTTAGAGTCACAGATCTTATAAGCCAACAGCTCCTTGCATCTGAAACAGCCTAGTTGTATATCTCCCAGACATGGTGTGAGGCAGAGGGTTTTAAAGTTACATTAAGAGCAGACAAGCGTGGCAAAAACACAACCTGAGCTCCTGTTCTTACGCATTAAATTTCGTGCCTCAAAAGCACCAAACCCCATGGATTCTAAGAACATAGCACTCTAAATGCTCTTAGAAAAATGCCTGGGTTAGACCAAGTAGCCTGGATGGGAAGGAGCTTGCACAGAGCCGATTAAGAACAGACACCCACTTCTTAGTAGAAGAATATTACTTGCAAAACAGCTTTTACACCTCTAAACTCTCACCCTTGATTCTAACTGAAGGACTAAAAATGACTTAAAAAGATTGCCTTAACTACAACCTGTGAGTCTGAAGACTCAAACGCTGCCTTCAGCAACTGCAACTCTTAAGCCACACCTAACCAGCACTTCTTATAAACACTGCTGGTTTAAAACCTAAAGAAGAATAAGGGAACAAAAGTCCGCCTTTTTTCCTCTTTATTCCTTTTCTTTTCAATTTCAGTATTTCTAATGAAAGCTGTAACTTCTGCCAACAAACTGTATCTAAAATCTACACAGAGAGCTTTGCTGCCTGCTAGAGAGGCAGACTGATACCGATGAAGAACAGGACATACTGTATCAGCTGCTGCAAATTCTTTAATAAATGGGATTGGAAGGGTTTTGGTGGTTTTTTTTCAATGCTTAAGTACTTCAGAAATTTCAGGACTAGTCTGAAGATAAAGATAATTTGATGGACCTAGAAATACTGCAATAATATCTGAAACTATAGTATAAAAACCAAATTATGTCAACAAGAAAAAAATGGAAATAGAGATACAAGAAGACCACAGAAAAAGTGAGGCTTAGATGTCAAAGATCTCTGCAGACCAGCACGGATAACCTCAAAGGGAGCTACAAAGGACTCACTTAAGCAGTTTTCCGTGAATCGAAATAGGCACCACTTTAAAAAGAAGATAACTTTAAAAAGAAGAGAATTAATGAACTGTGATTGCAACACTGTAATCATGAAGGCTGATACAAAGAAATACTTTAAGCTTTAGATGTGGCAAAATATGAGAATTATTTAAATCAAGGTGACAGGACTGCAATTAATGAAGCTGAGTGCAGTGTCTCTGGAAATAAACATGCTGATGAGAGGAAATAAGAAAAAGCCTACCACAAAAAGTAAATTTGCAATATAGGCCCAGAGAAACAATGTGAAAAATTTGCATTCACTCTTGCAGTAAGAGAGTAATGCAAGAGTTGAGTAAAACTGTTTGGCTAAGTAAAAATTCAACACAATTAGTGTAGAAGTCAATGTAGGTTCTCTGATCTATGTGATGCTTTTGCTTGTTCAGTTCCTGGTAAAGAAACACTTTTTAAAGAGATCTATTTTATTCTTCTGACTGAACTGAGTAGACATAAAACCAGAAAAAAATATCTGTATAGCAAAAAGATGCCAATCAGTGGTCAAGGGAAGCTGAGAAGAAAGATAAAGCAAAGCAAACACAAACCCCAAACTAAAGCAAACTGAGAAAGTTGTTTAGCAAGAGGAGTTAAAACACAGAATAAAGATTGCAGAAAGACATCCAAGATGAGAGACTCCAAAAACAGACCCAGGCTGTACTTTGGTGAGCAGTGAAGCAGAGGAGCAGTCCAGGGCTGTGTATTACTCTTGTCTGGCCCTGGGCAGCTGCACAGCCCTGAATCAGTGCTGGGCATGATGTCCTTGATTAGGTTAGGAAGAAGAAATGCATATGGCTATAGCATAGTAGTTATGAGAAAGTACTATTAAATAACACTGCTGACAAAATATTGATAAAATAATCGCAGGGACGTTTTGCCCAGGCTGATCAGTTCTGCCTATCACATTTATCTGAATATAGCAAACTGAAAAAGTTCTTTCAGACTAAGTTTCAAAGCAGCACTACCTTCTTGCTGGATATTTTTCATCCTCGTTAATTAGGGTTATCTGGTTTCTTATGATTAACAGTAGGTGATTCTTTGATAATTTATCTCCTCGATGAGAAACAAAGACATGATGGAGGTTTATTTCAGCTCCGAATCTGCATGATCAGAGAGATGGATGAGCCAGTCCTAACACCTTTCATAGGACAACAGAGGTATTGTGAAGCTACTGAATCCTTCACCAGCTTCTTCCCACTGTCATTAAGGCCAGCACAAATTTTGCAGTTCTCAGGAAGAACACCTTTCAGTAGGAGCTGCTTAAGATTGAATGAGAGTGTTCGGGACAAGTGAAGGTTCAATTACCAAACTTGCTCTATCTTATCCAGACATCTGAAGGACCATTTGCATTACATGACAACCAATGGTACATATTCAATTTTTCTGCCCTAAGATGCTTAAGTGCATCAGAGATAAAGATAAAAGAATATCATGAATACTGCTTAAGGAATAAGTAAATTGTCTTTGCTCAGAAACAATGTGGTCATTGGACCAACAGTGGTAAGGCACAGTGTGCACTTGGTGATGAGCAAAATCCACAGAAGAATGGTACCCATCTTCATCTTAGCTGAGTAACTGATGGTGGAAAATGAAGTTTTACATTTCCATGCAGATTAAAATAGCTCAAATTATTGTTTCTATTTGCACAATATTTATGGACTCTAGTCACTAGCCAGGTGTGCTAAGCAAGCAGTGAATACAAATGGGAAAGGCAGTACCTCTCCTGATCACCTGTAAAGGGGATGAAGTGGAAAGAAGGAAAGGAAAAAACAAGCAACCAAACCAAACCAGCCAACCAAAACACACTCAACCCTCCCCCC